>VYXB01002932.1:161834-186070 GCA_013397135.1 Pachyramphus minor
CCGTGCGCCGGGGCGGAGGGGGGGGGAGACCCACGGAGGGCCCCGCGTGGGGGTCCCGCTCGCAGAGCGTCCCGTGCTGGGGTCCCTCGCGTGTTCCTGAGGTTCACCCCCACCCAGACGTGCCCAGGGATCTCCCCGCGCGCTGACAGGGAACACCCACCCTGAGCTGCCCATCCAGCCCCCCACCCGTGGACAGGGGTCATCCACACAGACCTCCCCCGCGCGGGGATCCNCCCCGCCCGGGGAACCCCCGCGGGGGCACAGCCGGGGCAGTGCGGGGACCCCCGGCACGGAACACCCCAGGAGGGGGGCGAGGGGGTGNCCGCGCGGGGATCCCGAGGGATTTCCTTACCCAGATCCCGACCCATGGACAGGGATCACCCATCCAGACATCTCATACACAGGGATACCCAGGGATCTCTTCACCCATGGACAGGGATCCCCCACCCAGACCTCCCCCACGCAGGGATTCCATCACCCCAGAGCTCCCCACGCAGGGATCCTTCACCTATTCCTGAGGTTCACCCACCCAGACAACTCCCAGGTGGAAATCCCCAGGCATCTCCCCACCCTGAGCCCAACCCATGGACAGGGATCAACCACCCAGACTTCCCCTACATGGGGATCCCCAGGGATTTCCTCACCCAGACCCCACCCTGACCAGGAATCACCAACCCGGACCTCCCCCATGTAGGGATCCCCTCATCTAGACCCCCACCCATGGATAGGGATCACCCACCCAGACCTACCCCATGCAGGGATTCCACCACCCTCCCTCCCAGAGCTCTCCACAGAAAGATCCCTCACCTGTTCCTGATATTCACCCACCCATCCCCTTGCAGGGATCCCCAAGCATCTTTCCACGCAGACCCGAGACACGGACAGGGCTCACCCACCCTGACCTCTCCTACACAGGAATCCCCACCCACAAACAGGGATCAAGCACCATGACCTCTCACCCATGGGAATCCCCACCCAGCCCCCCACCCATGGACAGAGATCATCCATCCTGACCTCCTCCATACAGGAATCCCTAGGTACCTCCCCACCCATGGACATGGATCACCTACCCAGACCTCCCACATGTAGGAATCCTTCCACCCAGGCTTCCCACACCTATGGGTTCATCCACCCAAACCCCGCCCAAGCGTGGGAATCACCTCCTGCACAAAGGTATCCCCAGGGATCTCCCCACCCATGTGTGGGGACCATCCTTCCCAGACCTACCCCATGCAGGGATCCCACTGCCCGGACCCACCACGCACAAGGATCACCCATCCAAACCCCCCATCCTCCCTAATTATCCCCCCAGTCCCAGCCAGTTCCCACCACATCCCTTTCCACCCCCTTTCCTGGAGCTGGCAGGGTGGGCAGGCATGAGGACCCCACAGGCCCAGGGCAAGCAGGCACAACATACCCCAAGTTCTCCCCCAGGACATGAAGGACACCAGGACACCTCCTCAAGACCAGAAATGGGGATTGTCCCTCAATTTCCCTTAAATGCCTTAAAACTGTTTGGATCTGCAGTGTGGAACAGCCCTGCCCACAGTACCAGGGGCTCATTCAGTGACATCCCACCAGCCTGTGTAGTCTGCAGGGGGGCAGATTAACCAGAGTTTTTCAGATCTGACTTCTTAAAGCCCTGATTTCTTCTTCCCTCTGATGTGGATCCTTCCCAAAGTGCTCACAGGGCAGATAGCTTTCTCCTGCCTGAGCCCAGTGGCTGACCACGGATCTGTGGGTACCCACGGGGATGGAAACTGATGCTCCATCACACAGTTACTTGGGGACAACAAAACAGCACAAGAAGCCACTGAGGGCACCCATCCAGCTCCATCACACGGGCACTGACATTAACTCTCAGCTTTCCAGAGTCCCAAACATTCATGGGAAAAAACAAACTGCTGCACAGGAGAAAAATCACCTTTTTTGGCAGCACTGAGGCAGCAGTGGCTGCAGGTCACTGCTGACACTGGTCAGGACCAGCTGTGGTATCCACACTGGGTGATTGCAGCCGGCAAAGGGGAGTTATCCCAGCACAGCAGGAAGGCTGACATCACCCCAGGGCTTTGCACACACCCTCCTGTCATTTCTTCAGACCTCTGGCAATGAGGAGTCTGCTTTGACTTCCAGGCCCTGTCGCTCGGAGCAAACCATTTGTTTATTTGTCCCAACGCATCTTTGAGAAATCAACCGCTTGGCAGCGTTGCAAATCAAAGGAGGATTTGCATGGAGCTGAGGGAAGAGCTCACCATTCCCCTCTTCTGCAGCCAAGCGTGTCACTCAGCTGCAGGCCACCACAGCTTTTCCAAACTATCCGGAGCAAACAAAGGCAGCAGCGTGAGGCGGATGCTGACGGAAGCTGTGCCTTTGCATGGGAGGTGAAGCAGGCCCGGAGGCGAGGCCTGGCTGGAGGGGCGGCCACGGGGAATGTGGAGACAGACACTTGGAATGCGTGACCGGCCATCAGCTGGCGAGGCAGCGTTTTGCTGCTTCATCCCTGAGCTTCCCTGGCTCAGCACATCCTGGCTGGACACTCCACTCTTGCAGGAGCACTGCTGAGGGTGGCACGTGAGCCAGGCAAAGGCAGCATCCCCACCCTGCGTTTCCCAGGGGCAAATTTAAGGCCAAATCTTGCTTATAATGACCATTTTGGTAGTGGCTGTGGCAGGGCTTGGCAGAAGCAGATTTTGCTGATGTTTCATTGCTTTTGTCCACAGCAGTTTTCCAGATGGCATCAGAACCAAATCACTGCTTCCCAGGAGAGGGAACAACGCGTGAGGATTCTGCCAACAGAGAGAGAAAAACGGGAGCCAAGAGCCAGGGAAGGGCATAGGAGGGACAGGGCTGCCCCTCCTGCCAGGGGCTGAGCTGCAATGGAAGAGCAGAGAGTGCAAATCCTGCTGCTACAGCTACAGATGGGGCAGGATCTGATCCCTTCTCCTAGTGACCAGTGACAGGACCCAAGGGAATGACAGGACACTGTCAGGGGAGGTTAAGGCTGGATACTGGGAAAAGGTTCTTCCCCCAGAGGGTGGTTGGGCACTGACCAGGCTCCCCAGGGCAGTGGGCACAGCCCCAAGGCTGCCAGAGCTCCAGGAGTGTTTGGACAAGGCTCTCAGGGACAGGGTGGGATTGTTGGGGTGTCCTGGGCAGGCCCAGGAGTTGGACTGGATGATCCTTGTGGGTCCCATCCAACTCAGGACATTCTATGACATGGAAGAACTTTCTTCACTTCCCCCTTCCAGGAGTCAGAGTTGATTTCCCTGCTGGATGGTCACTGTTGGCTCTGAGGGGTTTCAGCTGAGCTCCTTCACATCTTACACATTTGCCACATCACAGCACAAAGCACAGTACAAGGCCCTGAAAATGCTTTTAAATCCCATGTCAGGTACCATTACCCAATACTTACTTAAGGCAACAAACTATCTCAATTATGTGGACTGAGGTATCTGGTGGAAAACCTCACTGGAGAGCCACGACTGTGCCAACCAGCCAGGCAGGATAATGGTGCTGGGTATCCCAACTGCAGGGAGGAAATAATGCAAACAGCCACTGGAATCCCAGTCACATTAGGCAGCCACTCATGGGGAAAAAGAAAAGGTTTTAAAATGCTGCAGGAGCCCCAAGTCATCAGTTCTGTCAGGAATTTTGCTTCCTCAGATCACAGGGAAAAAGCCTTCAGATCTGTGGATTCAGAGGAAGCTGGAGAGAAAGGCAAGTTATGCCGGAGTGGGGCTGTAATCATGGGGGTTGATTATTGTTAATTTAGCATTTTATATAAGAATGGGAGAGATCCTTACCAATGCCTGAAACAACTGCCCTGCAAGTTTGCAACACTGATTGCAGCTAGGAAAACAAAACAAAAAGGCCAAATGCTGGATCCTTCTTAAAAAAAACTTCCAAGCCAAATGCTGGATTTTCTCTCTATCTCTTTTTATCTGCATTAAAAATTTTTATACTATTTACAAGCACCAATTCCTACAACTGACAGGAAGTGAAAATTAATAGATTATACGCACAAGTGCCAAAAAACCATTTCAACTGCTGCTAAAGAAAGTCACAAAAAGTGACTACAATTTTCTTTTCTGGAGTAGTAAACCAGGAGTAAACTCCACTGTGGAAACTTGAGCTACATGGAAAAAAAATGTTTGATCCAATTCAAACTGTAAGGGAATAAAAATAAATCTGTCCTAAGCAGCATCTGTGAGCAGAAATGACACTGGAAACTCTTGCAAGGAGAATAAAAGCTCATCATAAAAAACCAACGGTCTAAACCATGACATTGTATGTGAGCAGGATAAAAATCCATCAGGCTGCTACAAGTCTCCACACAATCCACATGCTATCATGACATAGATATGCTTTTTAATTAAGTTGAGATGATCATGGTCACATTTTGTGCTGCTGGGAATCCAGCTAATTCAGTGAATTGTTAGAAGCTCACTGAAAAAAAAAGTGCTTATTTATAAATTACTTTCACTTTCCGCTTCTGGATTTCACCATTGCAACAGAGCACTGGAAAGCCCAAAACAGGGGTTAAGACTGTGCTGTTCAATTCTGTCATGTTTAGAATATGAGCAGCACAATTAGGGACACCCAGACAACTCAGTGCCCATCTCAGTGACTGACATCTTCAGAGTGATCACACTTAAATCATGACTTCTGGCAGTTTCCCTTCAGGCTCTTCAGATCTCTCCCCACCTCCCAGCACGGACCTGGGACTAGTGGCTCTCAGCTTTCACATTTGCAAAGTAAAATGGAAAATTGCAATGGGAAAATCCCTTTCCTTCCCTCCCCAGGCTGCTCTTCCTGTACCAGACACCCAAGCTACACGTGTCCACTCCTGAAACACTGTGGTTTATACCCAATGTAGCAGCAGCAATTGCTGTTTGATGCTCCAAGTGCTGCATCCCACCCAGCTATCCCAACTTTACAGCCTCTGGCCACGCCATGGCCACCCTAAATCCCTCATCAGCCCAGGACAGAGCCCTTCCAACTGTCCTGTGTACTTACACACGCCACCAGAATAAATCAAGCACTTAAATCCCTGCAAGATCAGGGCTTTTGCCATTTGAATAATCCCTGCTCATTTTCAAGCCACTTATTATTCCTACACCTGTATTGCATGGCTTTAATTATCTTTTTTCCTCCAAAAAAGTTCAATTTTGACCGAAAGGCAACAGCTTCAGCCGGAAGCACTCACTGTAAAGGAAAAGATTGTTTGCTGTGACTCCATCAGGTCTGGGCCACAGAGGTGGAATTTAATTCCTAATCTGGAGATCTCAAGCCTTTGATATCAGATAGAGCTAAAGGGATCACAGGGAGGCTGGACAGAAAAGCAGCTTTCCGAGTAGCACAATAATAACCATGCTTTTGAGTTCCCGTGAGAGTAACTCTTTCAAAGCAAGTTCCAAATATTCTCCTTCTTTCTTGGTAGTACCCTTAGCAGAAGATGATTTTTTTTTTAAGATTGGATGGTTATTGTTAAGTAAAGCAAATGAAGAAATGACACAGAAAACACGGTGTCTCCGGTAAAATACCCCCTGTGTGGTAGCACGGTGACAGTTCAAATCCTTTCTCCCATTCATCATTCACAGTACCTGGTTGTTATTTGTGCTGTTCTACATTAATCTAGGGCAGGTTTTGAATTAATAATATTCTCCATCAATAGCTATGGAATGAAGGTATTTTCCTTTGCAAAGGAAAACATTTTCAACACCAACACAACATCCCTCCTAAGCACAGACCTGTCATTCATAGCGGGATGGGCAGCAAATACAAGCAAGATGTAGTGAGAGATGAGGGGGGGGAAGAAATGGAAAGTCAGACAGACCTCCTACTCCAAGGGCTCTTTCAGTCTGAGGATAAGGTATCCCAAGGCTGGCTCAGCATGTTTTCCTCTTGCAGCCAGGGAAGGACATTGATGGAGCTCTGCGAGGCACCGCGGGAACGGCGCGTGTCAGGCTGTGACAAACTTCTAAGGAAACGTGCAGCAAACACCCTCATAGCCTGTCTGGATAAATCAAAGAGCACAGGAACCATCCCAGCTGTTCTTGCCACCGCAGAGTAAGTGAATATTAAAGCATTTTGTCTGCGGCTACGTGAGGGATGCGGCCGCCTGCCTGGTGTAATGAGTGTCACACCAGAGGGAAGTCTTGCTCTCTGCTCCCCAGTTTGCCATCACTGGTGGTGACACTCACCTGTGTCCCAAGGGTGGCTGGAGGCTTGGAAATGTTTGCAAATCCTTGGGTCTGAGAAGACATCTCGACAACATCACTGCTGCCCCAGGAGACCAAACAATTCCTGGTTGCAAACTCACCGTGCATCCCTCTGCGAGTTTCTCTTTCAGCTCATACTTAAAATGAGCAAATATTCTTCTCTTCACCCATACATCCCATTTTTTAGTAAAGAAGCCTCTCCCCAGTGAACCTACAGCTGCCCATGTTGTGTCTAGACTTGTAAGACATCTAAGTGTTTCTATCCTACAGTTTGTAAGGCCCGGAGGACAGAAAGGGTTAAGAACCAATTCGGATTCTCTAGGGAAAATAGAGAGGCACCAGAAAAGAAGCCAATTCAACTGATTTTACCCAAAGGGGCAAAAGGTGGTTTAGAAGGTCCTCTATAAAATGTCACAGAGAAAAGCATTATTGTCCCACAGGGAAAAACATACCCATTAACAAATTAGGTGAAAGTCAAGTGAGATGTGAGAGGTCTCAAACAGCCACATTCCTCCATGCCCTTAAACTGTCTGTCTTCACACACTTCATTTATTTTGGACTGCAGCACTGCCCATGCCAATTTGTGAGGAAAGAGGACTGTAAAAATACCTGGGGATAAATATATTCCTGATGTTAATAGGCAAAACTTAATTGATCTGAGCAACATGGGTTTTAGGAAACAATGAACTCAGGATCCTCCCAAACACGTGCCCATCTGGGCTCCTCATATTCCTCAAAGCATTACTGAGCAAACCTGAGCAAGTCTACCTGTGTGGAAAAAGAGCTCAGGGGAGCTACTCTTGTATTTATGAGTTGTGTTATTGTCCATTGAAGGGAGGTCAAAGCAACCACAGCAATTTAATTACTCCTGACAAATTGCAGACAAGTGAACCGAAGGAAAAAAATGGCACTTTCATAACGAAGGACGCTGTGACAAGTGAGTTCTTCCACAGCCTGCAGACATCAAAAATATGTAAAAATATTCCATGTAGGATCTTGGATTGTAAGGGCAAAATTAACTCAGATTCCACTTGTACAGAGTGACCATAAAGCTACAGTATAAGATGTCACAGCCTGATGTCATAACCTGTTCCAGGGAGATGGCAAAGACAGCGGGGAGGACGATCCAAATGGAGGGATGAGGCTGTACCAAAAGGGATCTCAGCCTGGATTCCTGCTTGGCTGGGATGAGCATGGAAATGAGATGGAGTGCAGGAGCACATGACAGCAGAGCTGGGCACAAACTCCTCAGTCACACCCAAGCTCACAGTGGTTATTGACAGACCACGGGTGAAGGGCTGGAGTGACAGAAACAGGACGGTGTTAACAGTTAATTATGTGTGGTAAAAGCACATCAAGGTGAGGGGATTGGAGCTGCTGCTGACATCTGGCAGCCTTTTGGGGAAGTCTAGTTCCTCCTGAGGTCCTCGTTGACTCAGGAGCACGGATTTGCTGACGTTAATTGGAGGAAGAGGTAATGAGAACTGACTAATTGCCGAGCTGTGAGCCCTGCAGACTCATTCCAGCGTCAGTCATTGCATCTTGCTGATCCCTCAGACAAAACTCAGTTTTAGGGGGAATTCAGGCACTGCTCAGAACCCTTCCTTGACTCATTGCATTTGCATTTCGTTGCCCTCTCCTGTGCCATAAGCTAATAGAAACTGGAGTGGTGGCACAGCTCAGCTGACACAGCAGCAAAGGCATCACAGTAAGTGCTGTAATTCCTGGAGAGCTTGCACTGAAGGTTCTGGACGTGCCAATGTCACTGCTCACCTCTTCAATGTGACTGCAAACTGAATTAACAGAGCTCTGTTAGCACCTGCTGTACGCACACCTCTCCTTTTCTGAGCAAACACGCAGGAGTGCTATTACTATATTGTTTTTCCAGATAAAGCTTAAAGGATCAGCATTTAATTGGAGCAGTAAGTTCAGGGTATGAGACACAGTGTTTGCATTAGAGTGATTTGTCACAAAACTCCGAGGGGAACAGCAGCAGCCAGATGATCCATTGCACACTCACCTCATTTAAATGCAGTTCAGTTTAGCCAGAACGCTTGGCACAGAAATGGGAGATGATGACTTAACAAAAAGCACGGAAGGATCCTTCTGACCCCAGGTGTCAGATGGATTTGTGTGTGACATTCACAGAGGAGCTGTCCAAGAAAGCCTGCAGCCATTCATTGCTCAGTTGCAATTAAGGTGGTAGCCAATGTCTAACCCCCTCCACCCCCCTACCCTGCTCCCCCCTTTTCTGGCCACATTTTAAATGCAACACAGAATGAAAAATAAAAACAGGCTGCTGGGCTCTCCTCCACACTGCAGTACGAGGCTGGGCCAGGACAAATAGATTTCTATGCAAACAACATACAGAATGCCTGCCTTTAATCAGTTGGTTGCTTTGCACAGATAGGAAAATTAAATGAAGTTAACTGTAGAGATTTTGAGTCACCATTCAGCCTTTCAGTTGAGACAGATGACTTTTACTTACAGTGCTTCCTCTGACATTCAGTGGAGGATTTGGCAATCCTCTCTGGGTCTGGTTCTCAGCAATTCTCTGACATGGGGGCAGTTAGTGTCTCCATTGCACATAATAGAGCTGTAGAAGCCAGAAAAAATGGCTCTTTGCTGGCCAGTTTATCCCTTTCCCATGTGACAGAAGTGACTTTCTTCCCTGATCCAGAAGGCAGAGCACGCTGGTCTCTGCCAGGGAGCATAGCAGGCACATGCATTGGCACACAAGTGCTCAGAGTCCACTAAGGTTTGCAAAAAGTACAAAATCCCTCCCATTACTGCCCTTTTCAGGGAATAAGAGAGCCCCAGTTTAACCAGGACAAAGAAGAGGCAGCCTTACCACTGTGTGACCTGGGCTGCATCATCCAACACAGGGAGGGACACACGGCCCTACGGGGTAAATGGGAAGTTACAGCCATTCCCACTGCCCGGTAAACCTGGAAAATTAAACTAGATTCTGGCTCAACTTCCTCACTTCAGCAAGAGGGTTACTCCTGCCTTACACAGGGCAAGTTAGAACCAAATATCAGAACTAATGGACCTGCTTCTGGTCATGTTTACACCAGCATAACCTAACGATGACACGAATTCCCAATTAAAAGTCAGATTACTCACTATTACTCAGTGAGTAGTCATGGTGGCTTCTTTCCTTCCCTGACAATAAATCCAGTATCTGCTGACACTGACAAGCATTCATCACGTCTAGAATGGAGTATTATGGGACACATAAGTAGGAGAGAGATGGTCAGACTTGTCAGACCAAAGGACTTCTTCCTCTGAGTTGCCTTTTGGGCTGCAGACACTTCTCAAGAACTTTTCCAGCTCCATGCACATCCTTTGCTCCCACTGACCTTGCTTCAGCTCAGCTGTTCCTCTCCCTGACCATTTTTGGGGTCCTCCTCAGCACCTCACTCTATTTACACCCCCAGCAAGATGGGAATCAAGGCACAGGGACCAAAACTGGGCTAAACCACACAGACGGAACCTTCACAACAAGACTTGGATTCTGCTGCTTATGGAGAAGTGCAGGGTCCTGGAGTAACCAGAAAGTGCTGAATTTGGAGGCATCTTGTGCGAATTATATTGATTTTTTTCCTTGGAACACGATCCTGCTCTCAGTTGCTTTTCTACCTGTGCCAAAGGCAGAGCTTTAAATGCTGCAGGCAGTGAGGGCACCAGGAGATCCAAGCTACACCTGAGGCAAGCTACGCTTTTCTGAGACAATTACAGCTATAAAGGTTTAGCATAAAGCTCAGGAGAGCAGAAAGCAGAGCATTGTCAGTCACTAGCTTTTAATTCTCAAACTGGCTCCCAAAAAAGATAAGATAAAGCCAAACCAGATTAACCAACTTCAAAGCAAGCAGCGAGCTATTCAGGGCATGCTGGAATAGAAGGCAGCTGTGCAGAGCACTGATGACTAAAACAGGTAAGAGCTCCCTTACTGACTTGCTCCTTGTCCCTTCCAGGTTTTTGGAAGTCTCCTGTGATCACCCCCATCCCATAACGAGATTACAGCATCCAGGTGATGCAGCAATTGTCTGCTACTGAAATGTTTAAGGGACTGATACAGGTGTGCTGGAGGAGCTCTGTGGAACAGTCCTCTCCAATTAGTTATCCAAGGAAGAACGATACTGAATGACTCTTACAAAAAGTATGCAAAGCACTTATTGTCACACTAATCATCAACTTTCTAAGTAAAATTCACCAATTTGCTAATTAAGACTCGTGACAATTCATCATTAGGGTAACTCGGCACCGCAGTGATTCATCACGCCGTCACTGGCTGCTGGGGACGTGGGGAAGGGGAAGGGCCGCCTCCAGCGGCTCCTGCCCTGCCCCGAGCAGTCCTGGCACGAGTTACTCCGGCCGGGATCTGGATGGCTGCTGCTTTCCAAAGGGAATAAAAAAGTATGGGGGAAAAAAAACGGGGGGAAAGAAGGGGAGAGGGGAAAAGAGGCAGGAGGAAAAAGTAGGGGAAATAAAAAGGGGGGGGAAGAGGAAGAAGAGGAGGAAAGGGGGAAAAAAGTGGGGAAAAAAGAAGGAGGTGGGAATCTCAGGCAGTTTGAGAGAGAAATAATCTTTTTTTTCCCTAGGAGGAAGCCTAGGGACTCGCTGCCTCCTGCTCTTGGGATCTCCCACTACCTGAGCCTTCACTCACTGGGGCTCCCCAACCACTGGACACCCCACTCGCTGAGCCTCCATGAACTGGGCACCACAAGGAGATGTCCAGCCTGGAGGAGGAGGCTGTGGGCACAGAGCCCTCCTGAGGCACAGTCATACCTCCCTTCCCTTGGGCAGGGCCACACCAGGGAAGCACCATGAGCACCACAGTTTTCCAGCTTCCCAACTAAAGCACAGCAATGCTGTCACAGGCTGGGGGAGCAGCAGGGGACTAAACAAATTCAGCACAATCCCTGTGTTCAGTTTAATGATTCCTGTAGGCAATGCAGGCCCTCACTGTCATGAAACAGCTGTGAGGGCTGGGCTGGTCACTGCAGGTGGGAGCAGAGCCCCCCACCACAGCCCTCAGTACCCTATCCCATTGTGCCTGCAAAGGCAGCCAAGGCCATGGAGCTGTCTGGTCACCAACCCTAAATGAGACATTTTAGTTCTAACCATCCTGAGCTGGTCTGAGCTGGCTCCAACAGTCTCTGTAATTCAAGGTACAACCTCTCTGAGAGTCCTCTCCTTGCTTTGCTGCTCAACTTGCCCTCCTGGGTGCTCTGGGATGGGCTGTATGAGGTAAATCAACCTGCTTGAGGCTGGATTTTTCTGGGGCCAGGAGGATTTGGCTCCTGGAAGTTGGAGGGTGAGTCCCAGAAATACCACAGACCAGACGAGCGGGCTGTGCTGAGGAGGGAAGGATGCTCACCAGACACGTACACTCTGCCTCGTGGATAAAGGGTACTAATCTAAGCATTTGCACCTCTGGGGCAGTGAGAAGAGCCTGGCAGCCCCTCCCATAAACCTGCTGCATGCCTGGGCTTTGACATCTCCTCCCAAAGGGTTTCCTCAGCTCAGATTGCTGTTTGCAAGCAAATCTAACAGCACAAAGCAAAGTCCTTCTAGCAGAGCAACAGGTGCACTGATCATGACAGCCAGCACAACCCCAGCCCAGACAGGGACAGGGATGTGTTCCCAGCTGCACCTTCACAGAAATCCACCCATCCATCACCACACAGCGACAGGACAGGAGAGAAGGAACAAGTCAGACAGCAATTGCTGGCGTGGAGTCAAGCAGCGCCCAAGCCAAGCTGCATTGGCAGCATGACACTGCCACAGCATCAGTCAGCCAGGCACAACATGAACTCACTGCTGGGAACGTGCTGCCTCACACCTGGAATCCCTACACACACTGGAAAATGGAAGGACCTTAAATCATCCCCTACAAGGGGCAGGAACAGAGTCCAGAGGGGGAAAATGCCTGTGAGGGGAATGACAGCGAATGTAAGGACCAGACATTTCCTTCCCCCCCAAGCAGCATTAGCCCAGATGAGAACAGACCATCTTACCACAATACCTTAAGTTTGAAGGTTATGCTTTTGGGCCGGGGCTCCTCTCCAAGGACCAGATGGGCCTCATTGCAGCTGATGAGGCAGGTGGGAGAAATTAAGGGCACATTACACTTGATTGCTAAAAAGCATTACCTTTGCAAGGTCTAAACCACAGCTCCAACTCCCCATTTCCCTTCAGCCCCGTGGACGGGAGCCAGGCTCAGGGGAGCTCGGGGGAGCAGCTTGTGCTTTTAGGCTTCTGTAAAGCACACGAGAACACCCCGATTTCTCCAGTCCGGGCAGGATGGGGAGAACGCTGTGGGACAACCCTGCCAAGGGCAGGCGGGAGGCTCCAGGGCTGTTGGGTGGGGGTTAAACTCCCAGCTGTGAGGGGCTGTGCTCCCTGAGGAGCCGCTCCAGGGCTGTCTGATGGGGGTTAAACTCCCAGCTGTGTTAAACTCCCTGACGAGCCGCACCTGCCCCCGGTGCTGCCCCCCCGGGGGTTAAAAGCGGGACAGAGGGGGCTGTAGGGGGGATTTGTGTGGGTGGCTGCGTCCATGGACAGCCCGTCGGTGCTGGAGCAGTACCTGGAGAGTTACAGCGGGCAGGTAAGGGAGGGGAAAGAAAGGAGGAGGGAGAGCCAAACCTCAAAACAGTTTAAATAAAAGAGAGAGGAAAAAAAAATAACTGCGTTGGCCGGGAATCGAACCCGGGTCAACTGCTTGGAAGGCAGCTATGCTCACCACTATACCACCAACGCGGCGCTGTGTTACAGACCGGGCCCGAGCACCAACTGCGTCATCTCCGGGCTCCAACGAATACAAACCGGGAAGTTTCGCCGTTCCTCCCTATCCGGAGCGAGCCCAGAGCTCCCAGGAGCATGGAGGGCCTTTCTGGAGGGAAGGTCGCTCTTAACNAGAAAGGAGGAGGGAGAGCCAAACCTCAAAACAGTTTAAATAAAAGAGAGAGGAAAAAAAAATAACTGCGTTGGCCGGGAATCGAACCCGGGTCAACTGCTTGGAAGGCAGCTATGCTCACCACTATACCACCAACGCGGCGCTGTGCTGCACACCCGGCCCGAGCACCAACTGCGTCATCTCCGGGCTCCAACGAATACAAACCGGGAAGTTTTGCTGTTCCTCCCTGCCCAGAGCTCCCGGGAGCATGGAGGGCCTCTCTGGAGGGAAGGTCGCTCTTAACCTGCTGCGAGAGGGATGATGCTGCTTGCAAGGACCCCTGCGTGTGTGGCCCCTGAGGAGAGGAGGCTTGGATCTCATCATGCTGGTTCATAGATGTCTGCAAACACTGGTTCTTTTGGTATTTGAAAGGGTCCTGCTGATCTCAGGTGGTTGTAGAGACCATGGGGTGAGGGACTAGGAGAGGGCTGGACTCCATAGCTGAGTGTCATCTTCATTCAGGGAGTGCAACTTCTTTACGTGCATCCTGTTTGTAAACTTTTCAGCTCAACAAATAGGTTGTTTAAATCCAGAGACCTCCTTGTGGAAGTTGGTAAAGCCTTCTGAGCGTGGCCTCATTTAAAAATGTAATGTATATAACGTGGTGAGGTATAACTGGGGTTTTACAAATGCTACTGAGTTTTTTACACTTTAGACTTGCTGGGATACTTGATAACAGCAGATGTCTGATATCACTGCAGGGAGGGGAAAAAGAAAATCATCCAAGTCTGTTGCTTAAAGCAGTTGGGTTTAATTTACGTGTACCTGAGTTACAGGGATTTCTGCAGTGGAAGTGCAAATAGCTGTTTCCCCTCGAGCTGCCCCAAAGTAAGCGATCTCAGACAGGATCTGTGAGTGAAATCTCCTTCCCAGGGCTGCTGGGAGATGTCCAAAGCTATGCACTTGGTGGGGCCTTCAGTGGAGTTAATTAACTTGGAGTCTATAGCAATAACCCTTGGCAGCCAGCCCAAAGCAAACATGGTCTTGTGCCCCCTTTTGCAGCCTCTGAGCATCTGCCTGACAAGAAGGCAATATTCCCCAGCACTTAACCCTATAAGGGCTTTTCCTCACACCACTTATGTGGAGACCTGATAAAAACCTTTCTGCTTCTACCCACTCTATGCAGTTTGCTTTCTGTTGCTTCTTTTAAACTTGTTTTACAGCTGTTTAATACTTCCACACTCGTATACCACTCAGCTTCCCCATCAGCTTCTTTCTTTAAGCTATGCAACAAACTGGAGATATTTTTTTTTTGATTGTTACATTCATTTTTTGATTGTTACATTCATTCTTTGATGCCCCTTTAGTATGATGTGAGTAGTCTCCCAGACTCAGTGATGAGGTCTTTCATCTTCTGTATCATCTTCTCTGCATCAAGGTTTGTACCAAATCTTCCCAATAAGCTCCTAAACTTTAGTCCACTGGAATTCTTGCAGAGGCAGTGCCTTCCTTCCCCTATTGCTAACTTGAACATTATCTCTTTTAAAATAGATGTATTTGCTGTTATTCCTTAATATGTTCTTATTTGTAACTGTTAATACATTTGTATCTGACCTTAATCCTCAGATAGTGCTTTGGATCCTGTTTTCCAGAGGGTGAAGGGGCATCTGCTTATTCAGCAGCACTCTGCCCCACCTGATCTCCAGTGGGGCTCTGCATCTACAAGCCAGTTTTAGGAGCAGTTTTGAATGTAGTGTTTGTAATGCTTTCAGAGCTAGACCTGATTGCATCTGTATTCAAGCCAGTGAGGGTTCTCTGGGAGGATTTGTCACTTAGTGGGAGTTTTCCAAGTGTCTACAGGCAAATATACTGCAAAGTAGGAGCAGAGATCTCCCTGTGTGCATGGCTGTGTTGCCAAGTGAGCTGAGTAGCAGAGAGCAGCACTAGCTCAGGGCTGGAAAGCATTGATCTGGAAATCCTGCTCCCGCTGGAGTACAGGCAGTTGCTGCCAACTCAAGGGCCTCAGTCTTATGCACTGTTCTGATTTCTGCTTGGACTTTTGAAGGTCTTTTGGCTCTCAAGCCCAAAAATGCCTAAATAAACTCAAAACCTCTTGTATGGATTCCTCAGACCAAGCTGTCTCCTGCTGTGGGTGTTGGCAGAAACCACCTTTTCGGAAGAAGCTTTCCACTGAGCAGCAGCTTATGCCCTAATGGAGAGGGAATAAATCCTTTCCTTAAACTCTTGCCTCATCAATATGGTGATTTTTAAAAATTTTAATAATAAGGAGGACATTACTATGCAAGGCCTTACTTGCAGGTGTATTGTGTGCAGGATGTTGGTGGTGCTGTGTCTCCCTTGAATCAGCCCGGTGACCTCCAGCAGCTGAGGAATAAACTCTGCTGGCTCTGTGAGCTGCTGCCCTCTGTTGCACAAATCCAACGCTGACACTGTCCCCTGCTAGCAGGGAGAGGAAATGGCAAGCATGTACAGAATGGGAGGTAAAGGCAGCCAGAAAATGCCAGCTGTCTTCCTTGGAAAAACTGATGAGCAATTATGCTGGTTGTGTGCATGACTGAGGTGTGACAGTGGCTGTGAAGGGCGAAGTGCCAGCAAGCAGATTGTACCTGCAGTCACTGCTGAAGGTGTAGAGCATTTCTCAGTTTGTGGTGTCACCGGGGTATTCCAGACTGCCTTTGAAGTGTGGTGGGAAAATGCATCTCTCCATTATAGAAGTTAGCTGGATTTTTTTTTATGCTAATAGAGAAGCAAAGGATGCACCTTCAAGTCTTAAAACTACTCTTTGTTATAATTACGTATGGGGAGGAAAAATGATTGAAATGTCCTTATTGAAGATTAATCTTAATTTACTCTTCCAGCTACAGTAAATGTTTTAATACAAGACCCTTAATGGCACTTTTTCTTAATTCAAGGATGACTTCTCAACTAGTCCTCACCTCTTCACTCCCATGAGCCCTTACGACGTAGAATTGCCAAGTCAAACAACCGAGGATGTGTTCAGTTCTCAATTTAATCAGCCTGAAGAGCTTCACGCAGACTTCTCCTCTGTGGACCTCAGCTTTCTTCCAGATGTCACCCAAGATAACAAAGAACAGAGTCTATCTGAAGATGGTCATGAAATGCCAAGAGAGCTTGATGTGTCAGTACCAAGAAACGAGGACAGCGGTATCTTCACGGGTGAAAGCAGCTTCTCGAATGAAGATGCAACTCAGCCATCTCCTGAAACATCTGGTGTGTGTCCTCATCTGAGTCCAATGACCCCTGTGACCCCAGTGTCATCTGCATCAGAAAGCTCTGGCATAGTTCCTCAGCTACAGTAAGTTTGTGTTTATATATGTAGCATATATTGTAGCCATGGGTTTGCTTGAACTGCAAGGTACTGCTCTGATTTCTCACTTGGAGAGAACATGGCAAACATGGTTTGGTCTTAAATAAGCCCAACCAAACAACTACAGGGGCAGTTACTCCTCTTGGAGGGAGAGGTGGAGCAAATGAGCTGATGATATTGGACAAAAACATGAAGATCCCTGAAAAGGAGGATTTCTTCCAGCAAGGAGAACATGAAGGATGGCAGCAGACTTCAGGGGTTTAAAGTTGTCAGTCTGCTTTTTACAGAGGAGAACTAGAACTGAGTACAGAGGGTTGGGTGTGAGAAACACTCACCTTGTTAAAAGATCCTGTCCTGTCTAAAGTAGAGCAACTATGGAGTAGTTTATACCTATAGAAAATAACATACCCTTAGCAGCCTTAAGTGCTGTAGTAACTCAAAACACTCAGTAACAGTTCCATCCAAATCTGTGAAACACTTCAGTGATGTAGCTTTTGGAAGACACACAGACTTAGAATTCGGGGACTAATAATTTCATACCTTTTTAGATCTCAAAGTGTAATTTTGATATTGAATTACTTAAGTTTTGCCAAAAGTAGTTTCGTGCTCAAGTGGGGGGAAAAAAGCAGGAAATCAGTTTGATGGCAATTATTAATTGGAGTGTGACTCCACATTAAGTCCATGTTGGGGTCTGGCTCTGCAGTTGCTGGCTTTTGGAGTAAGAAAATTCCTCTCTCATTCCTCAGGAATATTGTGTCGACTGTAAACTTGGCTTGTAAACTGGATCTGAAGAACATAGCTCTGCATGCCAGAAATGCAGAGTATAACCCAAAGGCAAGTCTTGAGGACTCCAAGCTTTACCCTCACTTCCTTTTCTCAGTGCTCATGGATTCTAATGGTCCTGTGACTGTAGTTTTAACTCCCCTGGTCCCAGGTGGTTGGAAAAAAACTTCAGGGTGGTAAAGAAACACTTGTACAAAGCACATGCATGTTGTAATGGGCTTCAAAAATGTCAGTTGTTGAAAGACTGACCAGAAATACATTCCCAGCAAAATTCATGTGAGGCCTTCCTTTGAATTTTTAGAGGTTTGCTGCTGTGATCATGAGAATCAGGGAACCACGGACAACAGCCCTCATCTTCAGTTCAGGAAAAATGGTCTGCACAGGAGCAAAAAGGTATTTTTCTGGCATTTTTTCCCTTCTCTAAAGGTCTGGGTCTTGCAGCTATGCCTATATTCTGATGGAAAACGTCAAGAAATCTTATTTAAAATATCTAGCAAAGGGCTGTCATAATTGCAAGAAAAAGTGAAGCACTGGTATTGAAAAATGTCTCACTTTCTTCATGGTGGCAGCTTAGTAATTCCTGAACCATGTGCTTCTGTCCCTGAATTTAGATTGAGCTGAGCAGACATCAGCAGAAAAGCTGCTAAAATGCCCAGGAATTGTTAAGGGGTTATTTGCATTTCTCACTGACTTTGAAAGTGAGCTTGGACATAACTTGTGTCTGTCAAGTCTCTCTTCAGTGTCTGTGTTCACCAGTCAACACATCTGCCTCTAGAGAAAATGGGAATTGGAGAAAAGCAAAGTTGATTTCTGTACTTTGAAGCTCTTTTCTTCCAGTTCAGCAGCTGCCTTGGTTTTTTATGTCCCAAAACTGTCAATGAGATAATGCATTAACTTCCACTTAAGAGACCTCTTCTCCAAACTCTCCCACCACTCCAAGTAAGTGATTGTAGTGGTGTCTGTAACTCTTGGATCAGCACTGAGAAGGGTTTTTTAAGGAACTGAGAAAGAAACCTCTGAAGAGGGGAACTTCTGGGTGATGCAACACGATCAAAACAGACCACAGGAAAGTGGATGTCCAAGTGCCTCACTCCTTTTAGCTCCCTGCAGCAGTTTTGGGGATACTCTCTTGCTATTTTGAGCAGGAGAGTATCTTTTTCTGAAGCACAGATCAGCACACTGGTGGCTCTAAACTGAATTCCATCCTGAGAGCAGAGGAAAGCACTAATCAAAGTTGGGGTTTTTTCCCCCCTCTGCTCTTCCCTCAGTGAGGAGCAGTCCCGGCTGGCAGCCAGGAAATACGCACGGGTGGTGCAGAAACTCGGGTTCCCTGCCAAGTTCTTGGACTTCAAGATCCAGAACATGGTTGGGAGCTGTGATGTGAGGTTCCCCATCCGGCTGGAAGGCTTGGTTCTCACTCACCAGCAGTTCAGCAGGTATGTGGAAATCAGTTACAACCCTGTGCCACTTGGAGCAGCGTCTGCAGCTCCTTGAGCCTTGTCTGTGCCCTCGCTCCACTGTGATCCTTTAATACTAAGGGAGCCTCTTAATTCCCAGCCAAGCAGATGCCAGTCTGCAGGGATAAGGCTTCCAACCTTCAGGCATGCAGCCAAACTGCATTGGCAGAACACAGAAATGAAACCATGCTGTGTTTCTGGGATGTTGTTTTGGTTCTGTTTGGATGTCCTTTAGCCACCAACCTGAAGTAAACCTGTAGCTGAGGGGTGGGCATGCTGTGCCTTCAAGGTGGGCTTGTTCAAAACTACTTATTGCCAACACTGGGGAAAGGATGAAGATTACAGCACTGACAAAATCACAATTTGGTTGTCTTTTATTAGCACTGCATCTAATAGTTTGCATGTAATTTGGGAGCTAAATAATATATTAAAGATTCATGCTTGGCTGTCATCTTAGTTGCACGAGATGCTTCCTAATAAGGGCTCTTTGCAGACTGGGAATGATTTACTGTGAGGGTGGGGAGGCCCTGGCACAGGTTGCCCAGAGAGAAGCTGTGGCTGCCCCATCCCTGGAAGTGTCCAAGGCCAGGTTGGATGGGGCTTGGAGCAACCAGGGGTAGTAGAAGGTGTCCCTGCTGATGGCAGCTGGGTGGAAGGAGGTGATCTTTAAGGTCCCTTCCAACCCAGGCCAATCTGTGATTCTGTGATTTGGGGACTGTTTGAAGGTTACAATAAAGATTTCCACGCTATGGAAAATCAGAAGTGGCTCAGAAATCTTTAAAAGTAAGCATGAAGTTCTCCCCCCAGCTCCACCTGGGATTAGGTGTTTTCAAGATGTCTAAAGCCCAACCTGCCTTTGTCTGAGTAGCTATCTAAAATCTGTAGGGTTAATTACCCTATTGTTAATACACTTAAAGAGCACTTTATTCATACAACACTGAAACAGCATTTGCATTTTACTAATCTCACCTGCCTGCTTTGAAACAGCTATGAACCTGAACTATTCCCTGGCCTCATTTATAGGATGGTCAAACCACGGATAGTGCTGCTTATCTTTGTGTCTGGAAAAGTTGTACTGACTGGTAAGTGGTCTCTCTGTATATCTGTAGCCACTTTGTCTTCTGAGAGAGCATTTAAACTGAACAGTAGCTAAAAATTAGTATCTTGCCAGAGTAAAGCCTCTTACTGAGCTTTTTAATAATGCCTACGGCTGCTTGTCTGTGTTTTCTGCAGATAATATCAGTATTGTTGCACTAGAATCTCCTATTGCTTCATGTAGAGTCTCAGATTTCCGTATTACTCGAGTATTTTTCTTTTATTCAAAGCATAATGCCACATGTCAATGCCAACAGGACGCTGGCGTGCTGTAACTACTCAGGCACTTAAATAGGAACCTCACAATGAGCAATTTAAAATTGCCTGGACAGGAAGCAAACTTCTTAAAACACTTCACTGACAACATTTAGTGGGGATTATCAGAGGAAAGGGTGGAGATCTAAGAACTTGTTCCAGACTGCTTGGCAAAATACTCGTGAGGCAACAGCCTTGCTGAGTGTGTTCAGATACCTGTACCTTGTCCCAGATTAAAAAACACAGGTGAATTCCTGAATTTCTAACATATTCTTTTTGTGAAGCTCATGAAAATGCTTCTGAAAAAATGGTACTTGTTCCCAAAAGTTCTGAATTCTGTATCTGTATTCCCAACACAGCTTTGAGACATGTGGAAGACCAGAGATTCTCAGAGTCGTAGATCAGGACTGAGCTTAGCCAGTTAAAATCTGGGGGACTCATTGCAAAGCTTAAAATACTTCCCCCTCCAATGTCCATCACCTTCTTAGGCACAGAAGAATCATACTGGCCAGTTCCATTCCCTTGATCCAATTAGTGTACCTCCAAAAAAAAAAAAAAAGCAAGTAACATCCTTGAGTGTGCAGTAGGGCCAGGAGCACTGAAGGAAATCCTGTTCTGTGAACACTGGGCCCAGCTGCAATGGCAAAAGTGAATTTGCTGAGCTTTGAGAGGTTTTTTTTTTTTTCCCCCCTAATCAAGGAAATAACAGTAACTTTACTTTTGAAAGTAAAAGTTGTGGTAATGCAGATGAATTAGGCATGTCCAAGTGAGTACATAAGGAAAGGGTTTCACACATTCAACCTGAGCGGGGCTTAATCCAACTTTTAGGTCACTTAAGTGCAGTTTTCTTGTAGCTGATGATAAAGTAGTGTCAGTGACAAGGAATGTTCCTGCCTACAGCAATGCAAGAATTGATAGTAAAGATTTGCTTTCAGTACCATTGAAGCTTTGAAATCACAGGTGCCCTAACACAGCTTAAAAATAAGAATGCTTCTCAGAGCTGGAGTAGGAGACTTCTCAAACCATGAATCAACTTCCAGTGTTGCATAAATGCCCTGCACTTCTTGTTTCTACTTTTCCACCTATCTTTTCAACAGGCAGAGCTGTTACTCGTAAGCAGGTAACACCTTGATGGTTTTCAGTTGCTTTTTTTCCTGCTTGAAAGTCAATGTTTTTCACCTGTCAAGAGCAGAAAATTGCTGGTTTGGTTCCACAGATTAAACAAAACTCATCTTAAAGCAAAGCAAGCTGGAAATTGTTCTTTGAGATGGCAGAAGTATGATAGAAATTCTTCCTTAAACTAACAGTAATGTGCTTTTAAACCCCCGGGTTTCTTCATGGTTTGTGATCTTACCATATTCAGATATTTTCAATATTCTGTTAATTCTTGGTGTGGGTCTTTCTTTTTTTTTTTTTTTTTTTAATAAATGTATTTTTAGGAGCAAAAGACCGTTCTGAAATCTATGAGGCATTTGAGAACATCTACCCCATTCTGAAAGGTTTCCAGAAACCATCATAACATGGCTCATAAAGCAATTCAGAATAACACCTGGGTTTATGTTACTGTGCATGGAACACAAGCCAAGGGTATTCCTGGACCCAGTAGTACAGCTGTGGATCATTAAGCAAAGGATGGATTTCTTAATGCTGTAAGTTCTGATGCCTTTCTATAGTTTGTGAAATCTTTTCTTTCACCAGTATCTGTCTGTAATTCACTTGAGTTCTGACGACTTCTGTCAAGCTGAAAAACCTCCCAAATGAATGGACTTTTAATAGAAGGCATATTAAGATGGCATTTAAAAGTATTTTGTAATAGAAACACCTCTCTTCCCCTGTTGAACAGGTGAATCTACCCTGCACTTAACTGGCTTTATCAAAATCCTCAGCTCTAAGTGTATTGAAACCTTGCTCCTGCAGTGTTGTATTTTCATGTTTAACCTCAAAATATATTATTGTCTATAATATAGCTTACAAAATCCAGCATGAGTTTATTTCAGTGTTTAGAGGATGTGTCCTGAATCCCTCTAATCCTACTGGTTGGGTAAATTCTTCTGTGTGATGGGGTGGGATTTCCTTTACCAGAGAAGACATTCAAGGCCCTCACTGCTGGAATATACCTCTGGTGTGGTGTGGGTGGAGTGGTAACTAATTACCTAAATTGACATGACAGAAATTAGAATTTTAACTAAATGGTACCCACTTGTATCACTGAAGTCCCCTCAGAGGATGGAAGTCTGCTTGGTGCAAACAAGAACATCTTAAAAATGGATTTGAGGAAAATAGAAAAAGCCTTGGATGCTCAAGAGCTAATTATCTGTATTATTTAACCAGAGCTCAGGCAATGGCATTACATAAAATTTGGTACTTTTGCAGGGTTTCTTGTACTTTGTTGTATCTCCAAATGAACTCAAGCAGTTATTTTCAGAAGCTGTCATGCTCAGAGTGGTGATTTAACTAGTAATACTACAAAGACTATCACGTGGCTGTTCTGGAACCTTCTATGATTCCCTGGAAGCGAGTCAGAACAGTTTGTCTTGTGTCCTCCCCTCTTCTCCTCCTGAAGATGTGATATCTGTTGGGAAACACCACTAGAGGTTGCTGTTAGATGACTTAAGTGCAACCCAGGCCAAAAGCTACCTCTGTCCTTGATGGAATTACACAACACGGGCTATGGCTCAATACAGAACAGGGTCTTGCAGGGCTTAGTTTTTCTGTCACAAGTTTATTTCTGATTTGGTGAGGGTGTGATTGCATCTTCTGTGTCTGTTCTTTGTCTCACAAGTGCTTTTATAACTATCTCTTTGCTTCTCTGGAAAAGGGTTTGAAAAACCTTGCGCACTTCCTTATGATAAACTGGTCTTAAGTGTTATCAGTTTCTGTGTCACTGTTGAACTGTGAATTTCCCCACTCAAATCTATTTTAAATACTTTTCTGTTTGCTTTCCAACGCTGGAGACTTTCCACAGTTCTGGGCTGGACTTCTATTTGCACTCTATTGTAACTTGAGTTACAATAATATTATTGTAAGTGAAAACAACCTGGTTTCATTGGGATTCTGGGGGAAAAAAAGCTTATCTAAGATGAGCCTCCTTCAAGAAATCACATTTTACCTAAGAGCTTGCCCTGTGATTTTGGTAAAATCAATGCTCTTTAAAAACATGGATAAAGCCTTTTCACTGAACTACTGATTAAGTTAATGTTTGCTATGGTAACTCTTGTCTTCAACCCAACAGTCTTTGTTCTACTCTCCATAGTGCTGTTCCTGCTAGTGTTTGATAACACTTGGAAAGGGAAACAATACAGGCTGAGTAGGCTGTTTTCTTTACCAAAAGGGAAAAAAAAAAAACAACAACCCACACACAAAAATACAACCAGGGCATGTTTTGACATTGGGGTTGGGGGGGTTACTTGGAATATTTCTTGAAGCTATTCTGGCTCGTGTGGGCTCTGTCATATATGTTCCTGGTCTTTCCCACTATGTACAGAAGGGTGAATGACTTCACACTGACAGAGAAAGGAGTTAGATGGGATATTAGGATGAAATTCTTGGCTGTGAGGGGGGTGAGGCCCTGGCACAGGTTGCCCAGAGAAGCTGTGGCTGTCCCAGGATCCCTGGAAGTCTTCAAGGCCACCAGGTTGGACAGGGCTTGGAGCAATTATCTATCCGGATCGTGGAGGGCATCCCTGCCCGTGGCAGAGGGGTTGGAATGAGATGGTCTTTCAGACCCCTTCCCACCCAAACCATTCCACTGATGCAGAGGATCAGGCTCTCTACCCCTACACATATGTATTTAACCGCTCGTTCTGGCTCCAGCAGTGGAGCTGGGGTGAGGAAACTTTTTTTCGAGGCGCATCAGTATTTGCTACTTATACAGTTGGGGTTTGATATTATTGTAAATAGAGGGCCGGGCTTTGATCGGCACCCACAGTCTCCACAGCACTGTCAGGGACCGGCCCCAGTGACCGGAACCCAACACACCACCCGCTCTGGGAGCAGGGCAGGAGCGGGTTTTATTCCTTCCGCAGAGGGAAAAGGGGGAGGCGGTTTATGTCTAAAGCAGCGTTTTCCCTGCAGAGCGCATCCCACCGCGCTCCCTCCCCCGCCCCCTCCCGCCGCCTCAGCGCCGCTTCCCACAATCCCCTGCCCGACAACAGGGCCCCACGTGACCCGCGGCC
>VYXB01002932.1:186216-204561 GCA_013397135.1 Pachyramphus minor
TGGGGCTACCTGGTGGGGTCGGGGGGAGCAGGACCCTCGGCACGTTCCTCTTATTTCTATTAAAATAATAATATTTGTAATAATAATTAAGTTGGACTGTCGCTTAGTCAGGTGTAGCTCTCAGCAGGTGTGCCCCTGTCGGTGTAGCCACAGAAACTCCAAACAATTCAGGGCAAAAAAAAGCCCCGTGCCTTAAGTTATTTCAAATGTGTTGCCTGTTTTCGGCAACTCGCCTTAAGCTGGTGGTTTTCTGCCTCGTTAAACAGAATCAGAAAGGTGTGTAAGAAAAAAAATAAACATTTCCTTGTCTATATAAATAGTCCTAATCGTGGCCCTGCTTTTAGGATTATAAAAAAATACTCTGCTTGAGTTAATCATGGGCTGTCCTGCCCCTCCCGGAGCACTGAGGATGAGTGCTATGGCCATAAACAAATTTTCTCATTGTATGACTCAGATGGCTCCTCCATTGCTGTCGTTCACAGCGTGGCCACCCCAGATTCTTAAAAAGTCTTCCAGTGCCGCGACTGGAATAGCTCTGATTCTTGGCTGACACTTGTGTTCTTGGTCATTCGGTGGTAGCTTCGTTAGCAGCTGCTGGGAGTGATTCCTGGAGCTATTTTTGGGAAGGTGGTGAGCGGTGTGTGATGTGGTGGTGCCCTGAGAAGCAAGGGGACAGTGGTGTCTTTCCCCCACGGACATCCGTGGGAGTGGGTAAAGGATGTCAGCCAGTGTGAGTCAGCTTGGAAATCTGAGCCCTTAGTCTGCCACTGGATGGGCTTTCTCTCTTTTTATATATATATAGAAGCTGAGTTATAGAACCACAAACTGTATTTAGTCTTTCCAGGTGGAAAACTTGTGTCTGTGTGAAACTGCTTGGGGTTATCTGTAGCTTCCATGAAAAAAATTGGATTTGGAGTTTGGAACATAAACCAAAGGGTTTTTTTCCTGCCTCTTTTGTAGCCATAAGATTTTGGTTAAACATCAGGTTTGCTTACAGGAATCCAATTGTAGCCTTTGTTAGAGTTGAAACCACTGTTGTTCTGTATTAACCAAAGCTTAAGAGGTCTCTGCCTATCAGAAAAATGAAGCCATAAAGAAGCAGCTTTAGCCAAAGTAGGGGAAGCAACAGCTTGTTGGAAAAAAAACCCAAACCTTTTATCCTCCTCATATCTTCTCACATGACACAAGATCAGCTTTTCTGTCTGACAGTTTTCACTGCATCCTCCTGAGCTGCTTTCACTGCCCCATTTCTCTGTGGCTGGAAAAACCTTCTGTGTATTTATGCTGTGTTTCTGAGCTGCAGGAATTTAAGTCTCTTTATTTTTTCTGCCTCTATTGCTCCCTTCTGCCTGGATATCACAGTTCCATCTGTGGGGATCACTGCTCTTTTATTATCCTGGGGCCTCCCTATACGCTTGATTTTCCCCAGGCTTTGTTTCTCCTCCTGTTCAGAACTTTCCATGAATGAATTGCAGAAGTGCAATTCATTAAAAATGGCACGTTTATTTTAATGAATTAAAGGAATAACACAATGTGAACAGACTAAGTGTGCTTGATGGCAGGGGGAATGCTCAGTGTAGGCACAAAGCTCTGTAAACCTCGGGTTTCCTCCTGCCTTTGGAAAGTAACGGGATTATTTTTTAACCCTGTGCTTGAAATAGTTTGTCTGCTTTCTTTAATTAATATTTTGAATGACTGATGTAGGAGTGAGACACTTCTGAGGTCAGTTTTCCTTATTTCCCCTCTGAATGTCTTGGGATGTGAGCACTGAAAGAGGGAGAGACTTTTTTTTCGTGGTGACCAAAGCCATGCAGGGACAGGTGCAGGGAACTGGCTGGATCTCGGGTTGTATTTACTGCCACCGTTATTTATTTGTTTATTTTATGCCTTCTAGTAGTGCCTGGGTTAATTTTAGATCAGCTGGTACTGGAGGAGGCTGACAGGGTCATGGCAAGGGCTTTGCTGGGTGACCTGGTATGAGAAATTCAGGATGTGGAAGTGTGTATGGGGGCATTTGGACTTCCTATTTGTATTTGTTAAGTGTTACAGATTGGGGGGAAAAAAGGACTCCTCTCTTTCCAGTGATAAGTAAAGTAAGTAAGTGCCACTCCTTGTATCCAACTGTAGTCTATTTTTAGAATTTTCTTGTAGTAAGAAAAATTATTTCATATTCTAATTATTTCAGTTTTCGCTGGACTATTTTGTGTGCTAACCTTTAAAAAAAAAAGCTCCAGTAAAATTGAAGTTTTTGATCTGTCTGGCAAAAATCACACCCTGTGAGGTGGGGGGGAAGAGACTGAGGAGCTGCTGAGATTAATTATTGGAGAGCTACAATTAAGGATGAGTAGTCCACAAGTCCTCCAGTAAAATAATCACTGACATTCTTTTTTTCGTTACTGTTGTGTTGTCTGTTCCAAAAGCCAAGCTGGCATCCTGGTGGTGGTGGCAGCTTAGAGACTCTTCTTCCTCCCAGGAGTGTTCCCCAGCCTGTCACAGGGATAAATTCTCAGAGTGTATTTCACAGACCTGCTGAATTGCTTTGCTTTATGTGTCTGCAGATGGCAAAAGCCAGAGACAGTATGACTGTCTGAATTCTTAAAGCTGTGGGTTATGATTAGGAGTAGTGAGTTTTCACAGCAAGGGGGTTTTATTATAGTGAAAATGTACAGTAATATTGCTGCCCTCAACTCCTTTAGCATTAATCAACTCCTGTAGATTAGAAAATTTCTCTTTCTGGTTGCTTCTCCCTCATTATGAACATGTGGAAATAAGCCAGGTAACCCTAGAAAATCTCAGCTTGATGCGATAAGACTTGAGGAAAGAGAAACATTTAATGGGTAATTTGAGATGTTCTCCCCTCTCGGTTTACATTTTATGGGAGTTCCTATAATAGTTCATCCGAAGTTTTGTTTCTGTTCCAAATGGAAAGGCCAAAAATATATAAAGAAAAATGAGTTTGCACGATGAGATGCAATTAAAATGGGAGCTACATAAAGAAATGGAAATGTTTCCTTGGGAGAAACCTGCTGAAGAAGTTGGTAGGAGCTGTTTGACATCACGTGGTGAGCTGTGACTTTTACAGGCTTTCACAAATACTCCTCCACAGAAAGAGCTTAATTCTCTCCCAGTTCTTGACATTCGCTCAACTTTTTGCTGATGTGGTGGACGTGAGTTGGGTAATTTTTGCTCAGTGCCCATTAATCCAGCTCTGAAAACAAGGATTGCCAAATTACCCCAGCGCTGTGGGACTGCTGAGCTCTCTGTTTCTGGGCCAAGGGATTTTTGGTTGCAGCCAAAGGTCGGGGGACAGTAGGTGTTCAGTGCCCTGTGGTAAACAGGAGGCTCTTAGAGTGCCTTTTGTCATTCCCATGATGACTCCTGGGGTGAGGACACACAGGAAGAACTGGGGTGAGCAGCTGGGCTCCAGTTGCACCACATTCCTCTGGCTCACGTGTGGCCTCTGGCTTTTATGCCAAGCACCTGTGTTTGGTTTTGGTTTGTTTTGGGAGGAAAACAGATATTTTTCCTTGACTACAGAAGCAGTAGCCAGTGGTTTTGTTGTTGTTCTAATGCTGTTGTCATCTGGAAGGGTGATTACACACTCTCTGAACCCAAAGGTAGCCACCAAGCCTTCAGACTCCAGTGCTTGGAGGAAAAAAAGTGAAGCAATTTAAAGTTTCACCTGAAATCAAACCCACAGGTGAGCAGAGAGAGAGGCCCAAGATGGCATCCTGTCAGGGCTTAGTGTGTTGTTATTCTCTCTAAATAAAGATCCCTGAAATAAAAGACTTGTTGGGCTGTAGGTAAAATTACAGAATCATGGAATGGTTTGGGTTGGAGGGGACCTTAAAAATCATCTTGTTCTAACAAGCCATGGGCAGGGACACCTTCCATAGACCAGGTTGCTCCAAGCCCCGTCCAGCCTGGCCTTGGACACTTCCAGGGATGGGGCATCCACAAATATTAGACCTCTCTTAGGATGAAGTTGTCAATTCTACATAGAAGGAATTGTTTTTCATACCTGGACTTAACCCAAGATGCATCTTTGAGGTGCAGGTCAGGACGGTGCTGTAACACAAACACAAGAAGACAAAGCACAATTGCTACTGCTTGTGGTTAAATCTCTAGGCTCCCTCTTTTGCTGTTTGCCCTCACCTTCAGCTTTGTCACTTCTTGCTTTGTTGTAATTTCTCCCTCTGCATTGTTCATATTTTCTTTACATGTATTTCCCAAGACACTGTGGAACATGGAGGGTGAAATATTCAAAGGGTGAAAACACAGGATGATGAATCCTAAAAAAATTCCTTCCTGATTAGTTCTCTGCAGTTCCCACACTTCAGACATCCAGAGCTGAAAACATCCATTTGGACTATCTGAGATAATACTATTAATTTCTCTAGTTACTAAAGGTTTTTAGAGCACTGTGTTTTCCTTAGTACACAAAGTATTGATATTTCTGAGCTATAAATCTAGATATAGCAGTAATTTGCTTACAAGTTTGTTAATCCAACACTGATGTTTCCTCATCCTAGAGGTTCTGTTGCAATTCCAGTGAGACACATGCTCCAGAATTCTGCCAGAGTTTTACACATTTAGCCATTACTTCCCAAGATGAAGACAGATAGCTGAGGTTTGGAAAATCCCACAAGCTTTGGTCTTTTTATCTTTTCAGACAACTTACAAGTGTTGTATTGTGCAAAATATGAATAAAACATTTAATCTCTTCCAGGTTTTCGGACAAGAAAGAAAGGCTGATGCATCTTAAAACCAAACAGAGAGAATTCCAAAAACAGTAAGTTGAAGTTATTAAATGAATATAAACTCTTAAGAACTCTCATAAAAGCAGAACAGTCTCTCTAATGCACTGTTTCTGGAGACAGACCCAGTCCAGATAGTCATAAAACTTTCAATCATGTTTTTTCCTCTAGTGTTTTGAAGGCCATGGAAGGGAAAGAGATAACTGATCAGCTGGTGAGTTGCTCCAAGTGTCCCACGGTTTTTAAACTCTCTGAATTCCTGGATCTCATAGCTTAAAGTTACAATTTACCTTGAGGGCATTGTGTTACTTTCCCAAAAAGCCCGTTGTAAGCAAAACTGAAATTGGCTCTGCAAGCAGAGTGCTCCAAACTGTCAGTGTTTTTCATTTCTCCCCAGATATTTGTTTAATAACTAATTTTACTGATTGACTTTATACTAAGCATTTGTTTTGTTTGTGGCATTCTTCTGTGCACAAAACACTATATGAAATATTCAGTGGTTTGATCCATTTAAGAGCATCCTGCTAGTTGTGCACTAAAGCTTCTGCCTTTGTTGTTAATTATTAGTCGGTGTGTTTGAAGTCGTTTGTGTTGCCCCAGAGTTGCTGAATGTTCTTTTTTTTTTTTTTTTTTTTCCTCCCAGAGATGGAAAATAATGTCTTGCAAGATGAGGATTGAGCAGCTGAAACAGACCATTTGCAAAGAAAACGATGAAATGACGAGACGTGAGTAATGCCCGTTCTTTTGTGAAGTGAAACATCGATTGAGGTGAATTTGAGCTTTAAGTGGTTTTTTTTTTCCTAAAAAAAACCCCGGTGATTTTCCAAACCTTCGCTCCTTAAATCAACTTGAAGGCCAATGGTTGAGTGGATTTTAGCCTTTTCATGCCTGGGTTTTAATTAGCAAACAGCAGGCATTATTCAGCTGGATGGAGATCGCTTTGCAACAGCTTTAAAAGTAAGTGCTTAGCAGCCTGTGACTTGGGCTGTGTCCCTGGAGATGGCTTTATTCAGGGTAGTGTTTCTGATCACTTCCTCTCCATAAAGAGGAGCAAACAGCTCAGCAGCTGTTACAGATTTCGTGAAACTGCTGAATTTTTAACCCACACCTGTCTAAAAACCCGAAAACCCTGCTTGAGCAAGAGTCACTGAAACACTCTGTAAGCTGCTGAGTTGCTCCATTCAGAAACTCCTTAGATGTTTTACACTACATTTGTGGGGTCAATATATGCACCACTCCTTGCAGCCTCATGCAAAAGAAGAAGAGGAAGCGTATTCAGAAGCATATTGGTGGAATCAGGGATATTTTTTGACTTGGAATTGAAAGGAGCCATACAGAGAGTGGAATCAGAGGCATAAACTGGGAATAGCTATAAAGGAGTAGCACAGGCTTGCAGTGATCACAGCAGAAAGGCTGAGATACAAAATGATCTTCAATTAATAAGGAGGATGGATACTAACAGTAGGAAATGTGTAATAAGTAAAAGGTGAAGGAGTAGACAAGTCTGTTAATTAACAGGAATGAGAGCAAGTAACAGTGCAGAGAAGTCTGGAGCATTTAGAGCTGCCTTTGCTTCATCTTTCCACAAAGAAAATGTGATCAGCTGCTTAGCCAGATTAAATTTTACATCATGAGAGGACTGCAGGCTAAGGAAAGGAAGCAGACAGCTAAATGTTATTTTGGTTGTGCCAGGAAGGCCTTATGGAAGTTAAGGAACAAGCTGAAGTAGTCTGGAGCATTTGGAAACACATGAGAGAGGATGTCCCAAGAAACAGAGTGAAAACATTCCCTGTTTTCAAAGGATAGAGGAAGAAAGCAACAGAAATTGATGACACACTCATCCTGTTACAAACCTGTGGGCACTTTGCTGTTAACTGGAAGATAAGGTAGTTAAAAATAGGCATCACTTGGTTATGAATAGGCCATGTCAAAGCACAGCTGGGGATTAAGTGGTGTAGTGGAGGATGAGGCAGAAGCTGCACATAACTTGGATTTGGGCACTACCTGAAACTGTCTCATGAGCAAACAAAGACATTTGTCCTGTAGTCCCTGCAAGGCTGACACAAAAGGTTGGAAAAGCTGCCTTCAAAGAGTGGTGACACTGGTCAGATCAAAGAAATGGGGCAGGTGGAGCTCAGCAGGAGCCAATTCTGTCCCAGTTCTGCTCAGTATATCCCATAATAGCTCACATGGTAGAATAGAAGGTGGAGTGGAGGAAACCACAGTGGATGATGATGATATGACTTCTGCAGAGAACAGAATCAGGTTCAAAATCATGCAGATGATAAAGAAGCAACATCACCTGAAAAGGACAAAGTTGAGTGCACGTTGTTTAGGAAAGAGAAAAATGAACCCAAAGTGGGTGATGCTGGTGAGGTTTGGCACGAAAGGATCTGGGGAGTTGCAAATTAAATAAAAATTAATCAATCTCATGCTGCTCCAGAAAGGTTCAGGCCTCATTCTGGGTTAACTAATGCAAGTGTTGTATTTAAGATGGGAGCAGTTGTCCTGCTGTGCCCAACATTGGTGTTGCCTCAGTGGAAGTCTGGTGTCCAACTTGAGCAATTGAAGAAAGATACAGATTGACTGGAGAAAGTCTGGAAGAGAATGTCTGGAATAAAACACGAGGAATGGCTAAGAAAATTGGTGTTTGGTTTAGAGAGCGGGAAGGTGAAGAAAAACAAGCTTTTCAGTAGGTAGAAGGTTATTATTTTGGAGATCCTGACTACTTTTTATCCTGGGAAGAAAGGAAAATAGGGGATCAATGTGACTTTGAGGAACTTAGTCCCCTTTTCTCAAAGTGCAGCTCTGAAGGTGGCAGAATGTTTGCACCAGCCAGGGAGTGGAGTTCCTCCTCTTTTCTACTCCTTTGTGAAGTGTATTATCTGCAACTTTTGCAACTTCTCTTGATTCCCAGTGAACTTGATTAGATTTAACCTACCAGCTAAGCTAACTATTGCCCAACTAACCTGTTGTTAGCTCAGTTACACCAAAATTGCTCTTGCAGATAGACCTAAAATTAACTCCTGCCATGAGTAGCCAGTACATCAGGAACCCAACTTGGTTCCCTCTTGGACCACAGTAGAAAGTGTAAAAAGGTTGTTTCTCTTCTCTGGGATGTGGCACAGTTTAACTTTCTGAAATAAGAACAATTTCTAGAACGTTGGCTTCCTGCTTTTGGGGTTGACTCTCCTGGAGACTTCAATAACTGGCACTTCTTAAAATAATGCTTTAAAATCTGTGTGGTTTTGCCTTCTGTCTGTGGAGAACAGTTCAAGGAGAGAGGCTGGCAACCCCCTGGCAGAGCTCTCTGGGCAGAGGTCAGTGTGCCTGGGCTTGCATTTATCAGCCAGAGCAGGCATGAGGGACAGAGTGGTGTCCTGAAACACTCCTGGGGACAACTTTTAATCACCTCATAAACTGGGTCATAAAGCAGAGGTGCTGTGCATAGAAAAGGACAGTTGTTTCTGCGCTGGGACTTGCAAGGAGGAAACGTGTGTGCAGTGATCTCCCCTGCTCTCAAATAATTGCTGTTGGACCTGCAGGGAAGGGAGTTCACTCTGTGAAAAAGTAGCCTTTCAAGTACATGAATGTGAAAATTGAACAGATGGATGTTTTCTTCCTCCCCTGTCTGTTATTCTTTATGCAAAGAGAGAGTTTGGGAATATGAACGTGAGCGTTAATTGATTTTTTTTTTTTTGTTGACGTAGAGGAATGCTTAAAGGAATTACAGCTGACACATAGGGATTGTCAGAGAACAGTTGGTTTTGCTACTGCTTCTCTAACAGGGGTCACTTATTTTATGAACATGAGGAATATTAGTTCTTTTCTGCACAGAGAAACTATTCTCACCTTCTTCAGTTTGGGACTTTGCATCTCGCACGTATCAGATCTTCCTTCCTACCGGACACATCATGGATTGCAGCAGGTCAGATGGCTGGAAATAATTTCCTGATGTTCAGAGAAAGCAGCCTCTGTGCCTGCAGGGCCAGGCACCCTTCAAACTAGGGTGAATTGAGAGTTTGACATCTATTTGGAGAGTGTGTAAGAAGCCTTTCCCTATGCTTCTGAAAGGCAGAGGTGGCTGATTCTCTGTAGCACCACATGTTTGTGGAAGCATTGCTGCAGTCAGTTATTTTTATAGCAGAATCAGCAGATCACAGAATCACTAAGTTTGCAAAAGACCTCTAAGATCATCAAGTCCAACCTTTGATGCTTCAAGATGCTCTTGAAGGATACTTTTCCAAGCCTGATGCATGGGAGTGAATCCAGGAGGTTGCAGCACTTCAGTACATGAGCACATTTCTCATTTTGGGACTGGAAAGGGAGATAACCATTGTTCCCTGTGGAACCAAGGATCCAAGTGCTTTAAGAGCACATCCATGACTGTGAAACTCAAATAAGACACACTAACAGCAGCAGAGGTGCCAGAAATGGTGAATGAAGATGCTATCTGCACTTGATTTTGGCTGCAAGCAGGGCCTGGCTTTTTGGCCAGCACCGTGCAAACATGTACAGTCAGGCTATTTCTGTCAGGATGATTACCTCAGAGTTTAATTAAACTGGGAAATCTTGGCTTTTCTGCTCCAAATCCAAAAATAGCCGGGTAGGAGATAGGGAAAGAATAAATCCCAGTTGCAGTCTCTTTGGAGACCTTCAGAGAAGATTAAAAAGTTGTGCCACCGAGCAGCTGGAAGGTGTTAATAGTTCAGCAGGGCTTTTCTGTTTTAGGCTGCTATAGGTCTTGTTTCCCATAAATATTAATAAAACTTTGTCTCAAGCTTTACCACGGGCTCCCCTTCCAAGGCTAACACTGCTGCTGCTCCCACAGACACGGAGGGGCTGCTGAGGATCAAGGAGGAGAACCAGAAGCATTATCGTCGGGCTCAGCGGCACCAGGAGAAGAAGGAGAAGATCCAGAGGCACAACCGCAAGCTGGGGGACCTGGTGGAGAAGAAAACCTACGACCTGAAAACCCAGTACGAGCACCTGGCAAACCTGCGCAGGACACACATCCTGGAGCTCACCTCGGTCATCTTCCCCATTGAAGAAGTGAAGACAAGCATGAGGTATGGAAGGCTGATCCTTTTGGCTTGGCTTTAGACACCCAGAAGTGAGTTGTGTCCATCTAAGGTAGAGGGTCAGGCTCCCTGAGCGTGGAGGGGGAGGAGGAGGTGCGTTCCCCAAAGGTAGAGGTCCAGCATAGCAGAATCTGCAGGTACTGAATGATCTGAGGTATGTACCCAGTGTTAAACTTCCTTGAAATATGGATTCACATCCCTGGAAGTGTTCAAGGCCAGGTTGGATGGGGCTTGGAGCAACCTGGTCTAGGGGAAGGTGTCCCTGCCCAAGGCAGTGGGGTGGAGTGAGATGAGCCTTAAGGTCCCTTCCAACCCAGGCCATTCTGTGATGTTACAAAAATAAGCAATTAAAAACCCCAGAACAAAGGAAAGTAGTTTTAGTAATAAGGAGTTTTGCAGGACTGCTTCTACAAGCATTTTACCCTTGATGATTGGAGCAAGCTGGTCTAGTGCAAGGTGTCCCCTGGAACTGGATGGTCTTTAGGGTCCCTTCCAACCCGAACCGTTCTGTGATTTTACAGAAGTAAGTCATTAAAAACCCCAGGACGAAGTAGTTTTGGGAACGAGACGTTCGGCAGGAGTGTTTTCCAAGCATTCTTCCCTCAGTGAAACCTGGCTGGGTGCCTGCTGAATGCGTCCCTGACTGTGTTTTTTACAAGTTTTCTCACCACGCCCTCTCCCCGTGTGTGTGTGTGTCCCGCAGAGACCCCGCGGACGCGTCGTGCGAGAGCGACAGCGCCATGACCTCGAGCACTGTGAGCAAGCTCGCGGAGGCCCGGAGGACCACGTACCTCTCGGGGAGGTGGGTGTGTGATGACCACAACGGGGACACCAGCATCAGCATCACGGGGCCCTGGATCACCCTCCCCAACAACGGAGACTACTCAGCCTACTACAACTGGGTGGAAGAGAAGAAGACCACGCAAGGACCTGGTAAGGAGCAAGGTCTGCTTTTGGGCACCTGGGGTACTGCAGAAGCCTTGGGTGCCAGTGGAAGGCACTGAGGAGCAGCTGACCAGGTCTGTTTGTTCTCACCCAAATCCTGAGTCAGAAATAACCAACAGTAGAGGGATTGATAGTGGAAGGTTCCCTGCTCAGTTGGAACGGGGTGATCTTTAAGGTCCCTGTGGCTGCCCCATCCCTGGAAGTGTCCAAGGACAGGTTGGATACGGCTTGGAGCAACCTGGTCTAATGGAAGATGTCCCTGCCCGTGGCAGGGGGTGAAACGAGATGAGCTTTAAGGTCCCTCCCAACCCAAACCATTCTGTGATTTCATGACTAGTCTGCTGAAACCCTCCACTGCAGGAAATGCTCACTGGGACACACAGCACAATGTAATAGAGAAATAAAGTTAATTATTCACAGTTTTGACATGGTTCACATGCCGTCATCTTAACAGGAATTCCAAGAATTACTATTTTCTTCCAACTTTTGACAGATTTCTCTGTAAATGATTGCTAGATTCAGGCTGTTCTCCAGACTTACAGCTGACGTTTGCCAGGGTAGACTTCTGTAACACATTAACACACCCACCGAGGCTTCATTTAAAACGAGACTTTCATGTTGTTTTTATTTCCTTTAGATATGGAGCATAATAACCCTGCTCATACCATCAGTGCTGCATTGTGCTATGCAACTCAGCTTGTTAACACTTTGTCTCTCATACTTGATGTGAACCTTCCCAAGAAGCTCTGCAACAGGCAAGTAAACACCAGAGGTGAATCAGTGGCCAGTTTGGGCTGATCCTAAATCAGTTTGGTTTGGGGAACGAAGTCATGAATTGGAACAGATTTTCTGGTAACATTGATGGGTCGTGGATTTTTGGGCTGTTTGAGGAAAGCAATAGGAGGGTTTTAGACCACAGTTAACAGTCCCTCCTTTTTTACCCCCTGAGAGGGTAGACCAGCCATCACAGTTGGAAATAACACCTTCCTCATTGGTGTATTCAGCATCATGAAATTGGAAATGAAATATCCATGAATAGCACTTTTCATTTTTTTGGACCCCCACTGTGCTTCAGAAAAATCCCAATCCAGCAGCTCTTGAATAGCTCTGCTACATTCTGTGCTGTCAGGCAAGGCCTTGTAATATGCCAGGACTGTAATTCCCTTTGGGATAAAACATCCATGGGGAACATACCTGGCTGCCAGATCCGGAAGTGCTTTGCACAATCCCCATTTGGGGTGAAAAGCACTGTTAAATTTTTGATGTCTGTGTGGAGCAGATGGGTTTGTACAGGAGTACTGAAGGAGATGTGGACCTGATCAGTCTTCCAGGGGTCTCAAATATGCTGCTGAAATTCTTTTAAGTGTTTCAAATAGTAGGTTTTGAAGTGAGGGCACAAAAATTGTGTGTAGGGTTTCAGCTTTTCCTTCCACCCTGTGACAGGGGGTTAGAACTGGGTGATTTTGAATGTCCCTTCCAACCCAAACCATTCTGTGATTCTGTGATTTCATTTGGCCCCTCAGCCTTCACAGAAGGGGAAGGTTGGGAGCAGGAATAGATGCAGGATTTAAAAGGAGACCTGAAGCAGTTTGGCCACAGTGGATCTTTGGGTTTCATACAGTTTGCACCACCTGTCCTGTGGAAACCGGTGAGAACAGGGCAAGCAGTGCTTGTTGATAAAACACTGCCACTCTTGCCAGGTGAAAAATTAATCTCCTGAGCACTCTAAAACTGGCTGTACACTCTAAACAAGTGCTCACTGTGAGGGTGTTTACTCCAGGGTTTGTTAGGAAGCCAGGGCATGGAATGCTGATGTCTCCAGTAAGTGTATTTTCACAGCATTCTGCTTTCTGTGTCTTTGTGTGTGTGTGGTGTTTTAACAGCGAATTCTGTGGAGAGAATCTCAGCAGACACAGGTTCACACGGGCAGTGAAGAAGCTGAATGCTAATATCCTTCACCTTTGCTTCTCTCAGGTAGGGGGAATGCACATTTGGATTCTTTAAATGGCTTTTAAAATACCAGCTGTGCCTGCTGGTTTCCTCCAGGAGCTGATCATGTCTTTTTTTTATTTCCCCCCCTTGGCAGCATGTAAATTTAGATCTGTTGCACCCACTGCACACCCTCAGGAACCTTATGTACCTGGTCAGCCCAGACACTGAGAACTTGGGCAGGTAAGGAAAGCAAAATCTCAAATCTCTTGTGGCTGAATCCCTTCTGAATTTACGCCTTTGCCTTGTTAGTTGTGAGGGAAATTCTCTTCTGCTGTACCCATAGAGCACAGAATTCAGGGTATTTACAGGAGGAGACAAGGGAGACCAGGCAAAGGGGATCCTGAGCAGGAAATTAGATTCCAGAGACGTGTGTTTGCTGTGTCTCAGCGTATGGCAGGCCCAGCTGGAGGCTTGGTAGCTGATGATGGACTTATTTTCCCTGTGCCCAGAAGCAGGAACTCCTTCCCTCCAGGGAACAGCAGCACATATGCCAGGCAGCCCTGCCATGCTCCAAATATGACCCTGCCCACGCCTTGCCAGCACGTGAATACCTGAGAGCATCCAGTAGTATAAACCCTGACCAGAGTCCTAGGCAGACCTTTCCCAAAATACTCCCAGTCAGTGAACTCTCCAGACCAAAGTTGACGCTTCAAATTATATTAATTTATATGTAAATTAAGATTAAAGACAACTCTTCTGTAAACTTAGTACGTGACAAAAAGAACGTCAGTTCCTGGCCTTGTACACACCAGGTTTAATAATCTTAATAATCTACACCTTAAACATAAGAAAGCAAACAAGATTGATTTCCCATTGGGATAATCCAGCTCACTTGTTCCTGAGACAGTCTGCAAATATTTGTTTGATGTGACTTTATTCCCCCCCCCCCTTAAATGTAGTGTTCTGAAATCTGCTTTTCTGCTTTGTTCTCGTGTACAGATCTAGTTTTATTCAAAAACCTGCAGTGCCACTAAGAGGAACTGCCTCTTCCCACTTGCCTGGTGTTCTCTGGATATATCCCTACTGATTCAGCCCAAAGACATGGGGAGCCAAATCTTTGGAAAACCAAAATCTCTTCTTGCCTGAAAACAGGGAGAGTGCAGAAATACCCAGAGGATGGAGAACTGTGTCCTGGAAAGCAGATACTGTAAAAGCAGCTACCCAGGGGTCACAGTGGGCACCTGTGGAGCTGTCACAGAGCTCCAGGTGCATCCTCTGGGTCCAGGGAGTAAAACAAGGGGTTACAGGAGAGTTGGATAAAACGTCTCCCAGACTGTGGAATGTCTTTAAAGACACCACTGGGAGCAAAGGGTGTGAGCTGGTTGAAATGAGGCACATGTGCTTAAAACACAGATTAGTTGCCCACAAGAATGAAGGTGGGGATTCTGCTTCCTTCTGTCGTCCTCCCAAGGCTGGATGAGTTTCTGGAGTCTGGATGCTGTCACCAGGCAGGAGTCACTGGGCTCAGGACAGGGAGAACGGGTGGAACGTAGTGGCCTTTGCTGCAGAGGAGGTCACCTGAGATGATCTAATGGTCCCTTCTGGCCTCAAACCTGATGACTCTCCTCTCATGTTGCCTCGTTAAGCAAAACACTTCGCCAGGAGGCAGCGCTCCCATTCCTTCCTGGATTATGAAAGGGGAGTGTTCACCTTTAATTTCTGAGGTCTGGCTGCAAAGTTTGCAGCAACCAGGTCTCTCTATTTTCCTTTATCAGGCAACTAAATGCTTGGGTATCTAATCTCCTCTATACACTACTGTTTTCATATACATAAAATTCTACCAAGCTTTAATTGTCTGGATTAAAATTTTCCATGCTAAATCAGTGCCGCAGGCTCATTCTCCCACTAAGGCTGGAGAAACACTTCTGCCTGTGTTAAACAGTTACTGTATTCTGTGAGGAGCTGGCAATCCTGGGGGTCTTTTTCAACCTAAATGATCCCTGATTCCGTGAAATTCTTGCTCATGTTTCACTGAGCAGCTTTGGAACAAATTCTGGCAGGGACACTGCTCGCTGTGGGGAATGTGCCTTTCTCTGCTTCTGTGAAACCCTCAGAGTCTCTGACCGTGGGTCACAGGCCTCTAGAAGTGCCAGCTCTGGCTCAGTAAAGCTGATTCAGACTTGGGCTGGAGTACAGGCAGCCCAAAGCAGTGGGATGGGGCAGGATGCAATCGCTTCTCCCACCAGGCAGTGGCAGCAGGGAACTCAGAGTCCTGGTGCAGGTGGGTTTAGCCAGGACTTCTGGAGATCCAGCCCATTGCCCCTGCTCAAAGCAGAGCTGGGGACTCGGGACTGGAGCATCTCCCTTATGGAGAAAGGCTGGGGGAGCTGAGCCTTGAGAGATGACTGAGAGGGGACCTCCCCATCAGTGTCAGAAGGGAGAGAGCCAGGAGGGTGGATGAGGCTCAGCTCTGTGCTGCCAAGCAACAGGACACTTCCTGATGCACCTGAATATGAGGAAGAATTTTCCTGTGTGGGTGACTGAGCATTGGAACAGATTGCCCAGAGAGGGCATGGAGTCTCCCCTGCAGGAGATATTCAGATACCGTTTGGACACAATCCTGTGGCATGTGCTCTGGGATGACCCTTCCTGAGCAGGGAGGTGGGACCAGATGACCCATTGTGGTCCCTTCCAACCTGAACCATTCTGTGATTCTGTGTGGTGGCATTTGTAGTGTCTCCAGTGGAGATCCCCCAGCTCCTGTGGGCAGCTGTTCCAGTTTTTGACCAGTCTCACAGTGAAAAAAGATGTTGAGATATTGCTCAGAATGAGGTGAGAAGTCTCCACTAGTGAGTTGTGCCAGGTCTCCTGAGTTAGACAGAGCTGAGCCCTCTCACGTGGCCAGGGCTAGTGTTGGAAGTGAAAGCTGTTCCACATCAAGCTGAGATTCCCACCAGTGGAGCTCTGAGTTATCATCTGAGTGTGTGTTTCACTGTCCCTGCCAAAGCAGAATGGCTCTTCCACCATTCCTGCTCCGTGGTCCGGAACCCTGTCACTTCCCTGGCCAAGTGGTTTTGTTTCACCACTGTCCTAACGCAGCCCTGCAACCAGCGAGTTTCTCCGCCAGCTGATAAAGGCCAGGGGGGTTTGATCTCTCTGCCAGACCCGTGACAGAGCCGTGGCACTCCCAGGGCTCACTGTGTCCGTGTTCACAGGTCTGGCCCTTTCGAAATCAGCGCTGATCTCGAGGACTCCATGGAGTTCGTGGATCCCAGCGCCGCCGGCGAGACGGACGAGAGCGGCGACGAGCACGTGAGCGACGAGGAGACGGACCTGGGCACAGACTGGGAGAACCTGCCGAGCCCCAGGTTCTGCGACATCCCCTCGCAGCAGGTGGAGATGCTGCAGAGCCAGAGCACCCAGGTGTCCCAGCCCATCGCCAGCAGCAGCAGCGCCGGCGGGATGATCTCGTCGGCCGCCGCCTCGGTGACCTCGTGGCTCAAGGCCTACACCGGGCACCGCTAACCAGGGACAAGGGCCACAGGAGCTGTGGAAGGAACCCCTCCCCGACAGTGCTGTAGGAAACCTTACCTATTCAGTTAAGTAGTGCCTGGAACAAAGAAAAGGTCGAGGACTTCTTGTTTTGTAAACCGGAGGGAAAAAAAAAAACAAAACAAACCCTTTTTATTTAACCCAAGGTGACTGTGACAGGCCCGTTTTGTAAATTAGCTCCTGACAGATTGTGTGAGGGCACTTCATGTCTTGGTTCTGTCTGCATTGAATATTGAAGGACCCAGCAACCTTTTGCTCTACTTTCTGAAGAAGACACAGATTTTGGAGCATTTGGATCGGGATGGGCGCAGAGGAGGCTGCTCAGGGCACGGTCTGGACAGTGGTGCAAATGCAGTTCCCACTTTCTTAACTCCTTACAGGGTTTTTCCTTTTGTGTGTGTGTTTTAAATCTGTCTTGCATAATGCAGAAATGCGTATTTCTAAATTTTTTTCATTCAGGACATGAAAATTATGCATTTTTAACATGTTTTCTAATCTCTGTTGCCATATTTTTAATACAAAGAATCAGCATGGGCAGGGAATTCACACAGCAAGTTGCTCTCGTTTTAGATTTCGTTGTGAACCCTTTACCCAGTTTTGCCATAGAAAAACCAGCTTGTTTCATGCTGTTTCCACTGGTAGGTGTTCTAGAAGTTTCATGTTGTGCTGTCCAAGGCACACAGGCTCTTTACTCTGAATATCATACACCAAAGAAACACTGGACGTTCTCTCCGCTAGACCCACATTCGATGCTGAGACAGGATTGTGTCGTTGCAATAATGTCCATCAGTCCCATCTTGCCACTGCTTAACATTAGAAAAACCCTCATTTCCAGCCAGTTTGGTGAAGTCACACGCTCTCCACACCACGTGTGTTTTTAAGCCCTGTTCTATTTTACGTCTGTGGTGGGGGTTTTGTTTTGTTTACTGAATGCCAAGACGTTTGATTTCGTTTCCCCGGCGCAGCCGGCTCGTGAAACCACGGGAGGTGGGAATATGCTGACAGGAGAGTTGGTGGACAAGTGCTCCTCCCCTTCCTCTGCCTTGTGGGATGGAGCACTCGTGGATGGGGCTGCCCAGCGAGGCTCCCAATGTGCAGTTTACATTTAGGATTGGGACATTTTCTCCACAGGGTCAACCAAGGTAAGATCATCCTCCCCTCCCTCCACAAGGGAGGGTTTCTGCCACTTTGCCCCCTACCCCACACGGGGGGTACCAGCTGGGTCTCCCCCCCTCCCCTTCCCTTGTATGGCAGCTCTTTCACTTTGGCCTTGGGGTTGGGCATCTGTTGACAGCAGTTGATTTTAATTTTTCTTTCTTTTTTTTTTTTTTAAACCAAAGACCCTTAACTCCACACTAGCAACACACACATGTTGTTAGAGGACAACACTCTTGCTCCTGCCGCTCTTTTGGTTGGGTTTGTTTGAAGAGAACAGCCCAGGCTCCCTTGACTACTGGAACCTGATCAGGGCCCAGGGGCTTTGGGCACTGTTGGCTCACGGCACTTTATGACTTGCAGCTCTCAGATCCTTTGCAGCTCTGAGCAACCAGCACACACCAGTATGGGATACTGGGCTCATATTGTGCAGCCCCTTCTGGCTCCTCGTTTATTTTGCACTGGACCCTGCCATCTAAATACCTTTTCTGTTGTTTTGTTTTGTTTTGTTTTTCATAGGCATTTCAGTCCCTCTTTCGTTGCTGCCTCTGTGCTACTTCAAGCCCCGAAAGGTCAGGCCATGACTCAGCTTCGTACACTGAACTTAGGGAAAGAAAATCCAACACAATAACTTTTCTAAGCCATATACTTCCTATCCATGTTTTCCAGGATAATTTATTAGCAGCCATGTCACGTTCTGAGAGGGCACAAGGGCACAGTGAGGGTGTTCAAATGTGTTGGGGTGGGGCTTTCCACGGAAAGCTTTTTATTTTTTTTTTCTTTTTGTGACAGAACACAAAAGTTGTGGTGGATTTTTTAAAAGTGTTTTGCACATGTGTAGCTGAGGAGGGAGAACTATGTGTGTCCAAACCTTGAGTGCAATCACCGGGATTCGTTTTCCAGGTTGTTTGGGGTGGGTGGGG
>VYXB01002932.1:209045-248774 GCA_013397135.1 Pachyramphus minor
TTTTTTATAGTGTTATTTACAGAGATGGACTAAAAGCTCTCTTTAATCTAAAAGGTAAAGGCTCTTGTGTTCGAGTATGTGCAGTTTCATAGCCCTGTGGAAAACAAACCAAAAACAAAACAAAAAAAATATAACCACGACAATTATATACACTGTAAACAGCACAAGGCATGAGAATCTCCTCCTACCCCAAACAATCTCACAGGAAATGTGTATGTGCACTAATATTCCTCTTCCACTTCGGCTCCCGCTCCTCTGGTCTTCTTGTGGATGGCGCGGTTAAAGCTGTGGCAGGCGGGGACCCAGTGATTGTCGTGGAGGCCCAACTTACAGCCCGGGATGCCCTTCTGGGACCGGTGGCAGCACATCCAGTAGCCAGGCCCGTAGGGCAGGGCCTGGCAGTAGGGTTTGGGGTGCCACCGGCACAGCGACACGTCCCCCTTCACGTACTTCTTCTTGCACTGCTTGCAGGGGTCCTCCCGGTACCGGGGGTCCCGGACCCAGCGCGAGTCCGCCGGCCGGATGTTGTAGTACTCGATGATGAACTTGAAGTAGTAGCAAGTGCATTTCAGGGCCACCAGGCTCCTGGTAGGGAGCAACCCAAAGATCTTCACTATGATGTGGTGAGGCAAGAAGGCCATATACTGCTGAGGCTCCAGAAGCTGCTGGATTTTAAACCTGGTCTCCAGAAAGTCATGCGAGACCTGCCTTTTCAGGCAGGAAGCGTCAAGTACTTGCAAAGCCCCTTCTGTGGGAGGGACAGAAGGGGCCGATGGCTCTGTAGGGACACTGCTCCTGCCGGATGCCAAAGCATCCTCATCCTCGTTCTGGGCTCCTTCTCCTGGCTTCTCCTGGGTACTCTCCCGCGGCGGCTGTTGCTCGCGAGCAGCAGGTTGCTCGTCCTGGAGGAAAAACAGCCTCCCCGGGAGCGAATCCTCACTAGAACTGGAGCTGGAGAGCTTCTCTTTCCTGCACCCTTTCTCGGTCTTGGTGACGGATATGCTGATGCACAAGGGCTCCTTCCTCGCAGGATGCAGGCTCTGCTTTGGGAAAATCACAGGTTCCTTCGACGTACAATCAACAGTCGCGTTCTTGCTCGGCAAGGGATCCGGTGGCAGCCTGGCAGCAGCAGCTGGACACGAGGACAGCAGAGCTCTGGGAGGCTCAATCCGTGTCTCAGTGTCGCTCCTGCCGGCTGCCATCGCCAGCACCGCGTGAGCAAGTCCCGAATTCACATTCCCCATCCGGGTATCCAGCCCCGAAGGAAAAGGCCGCTGAGCAGAGGCGCCGCCATCCCACAACTCGGCGTCACCCAGAGCACCACCACAACGACCTCCGTATCCAGCCTCTGCCACCCCCGCCTCCCCCAGGCCATCCCCCTGAGCCAGAACCCCCGGGACCCCCTTCCCCACCTCTCCCTCGGGCTGGGTGCCGTTGGCCAGGAGCACCCTGCCGACGTTTCTGCGGAAGCTGTTGTTCCGGGAGAGGCTCCCGGCCTCCCGCTCGCTCTGGCGCCTCAGGCACTCCGACTCCAGCTTGGCCACCATGTCCAGCACGCGCACGGGCTCGCCCTGCTGCTCGCCGGGGACCCTCTCCCCGTGCACCTCGCACGCCCCGGCCGAGGAGAAAGGGTCGGAGCTGGGAAGGGCCCCCTTGGGCTGAGCGCTCGGCCTCGTGGCAGGAGCAGCCGTGCAGGTTTTAGAGCAGTCCACCAGCAAAGCGCTCGCTCGCTGCTCCAGGAAAGCCACCATCTCTATCACCGAGAGGGACCGGCCCGGGAACGCCCCCTCTCCGCTGTCACTCCCGTAGTGCACCGAGCAGTGCTCGATGCCACAGGCGAAAGGCTCCGGCTGGGAGCACCTGGCGTTGGCCTCCCTCATCCTTTCCAGTTGGATTTTGGCTTTTTTGAGGTCCACCGATTTTTTCCTGCGCTTGGCCGTCCTCCCGTCGATATCCCACGTGCTCTTGATTTTCATGGAGCCCACCCGGCTGCTGCTGCTGCTGCTGCTGCACTGCTGGGCTGCGAAGAACGCGATCTTCTCCTTCGTGTTGCCGGGTTTCACCACGGCCCAGACATCCAGAGGTCCTTCCCCTTCCTCTCCCTGGTGGATCGTTGCAGACAGGGCGTTCTTCTTCTCCCTTGCGCTTGGACCATCCGCCGGACCTTTCCCGTTCATATTGCACATAGTATTTGGATAAATAATCCCCAGAAGCTTTTGAGATGGAGTCACGAGGGAGGGTTTGGGGAAAACGCTCAGTTTGGTGCAGGTGGTGTATTTTTCTCCTTGTGCTGATCCCTGGTGGCCTCGCAGGGAATCCTGGCTTATTTCTGGGGATCGCTCTTTCTTCTGTAACTTGAGATATGGCTTTAAGTGCATACCAGAGACCCTGGAAAAACAGAAAGGGGAGAAGTTATAGTTGCAAAATATGCCTGTCTGGCATTAGAGGAGGTGGTCCAAGGAAGGTACCATCCCACACCTCAAGAAGAACCACACGAGAAAGGAAAATGCAGCAACCACATCTCCAATATCCACCCTTGGAGAACTTCCTGCAGTAGGAGAAAACTTCCCATTGGATAAATCTGTTGCAAGGAGAAATCCTGGAGTTTATCAGTTGTGAAAACACAGCCAGTGGTTCATTTTAGAGTTAGAGCCACCCTTCTGCCTGTTCAATCCTTAATCCAGTTGTAAGGTACACACAGGTCATGGAGTTTATCTGGACATCCACTATCAGATATATTCTTTTCAGGAGATAAAAGTACAGTTAAAGCTGAAAAGGGAAATTAGCAAATGTAATTATATTCAAGAGATCCCAGTGGATATCTAAATTCTTAAAACCACCCAAAATCATAGAATGGTTTGGGTTGGACCTTAAAAATCACCCCATTTCACCCCCCTGCAATGGGCAGGGACACCTCCCACTAGACCAGGTCCCGTCCAACCTGGTTGTGAGCACTTCCAGGGATGAGGCAGTCACAGCTTCTCTGGGCAATGAAACTTACCCCTTAGAATACTGATAATGGCAAATTTGGTGACTTTCTCATAAGGATCCTTACATTATACATGAGATAACCCCCAAAAGCAAGAGAAGCATCTCGTACAGCTGAAGAGACCCACTCTCAAGGACATGTTTTCATGGTTAGGAATTTCAGAGCTCTGAAGGACCACTTGGATGCTGCTGACACTGCAGCAGCAGCACTCCTGCAGCACTCAAATCCTCCCTTCTGTCACACCTTCACAGTCACCTTCCATTCAAAGCTCAGAGCCCGGGGCGCTGCCACACAGGGCGCAATCATCAGGAGACTCCAGGCCCTTCTCCCAGGAGTATCACAGAAGCATATTACAGAACTAACTATAGATTATGTTTCCATGGTAATCTTTGAATTGTTACACTCAAAGGCCTCCACTTTGAAATGGGGATAATCTGTGCTTGCTAGTTGAGAGAGCAGCAGGTTCAATGCCACATCCATCAGGAGCCGATACGGACACATTCAGGCACTGAGCACGTTTCCCTTGAGAGCTACCACCAAGACAGTTGCTTAAGTATTGCACTTGTAGCCTAAAAACAGCTTTTAATTAAAAACCTCAAGGCACAGCATCTACAAAGTCTGACAAATTTATAGCTGATGCTGCCCAAGCAGAGGAAGCCTCCAGCACTAAGAGCAGCCACGCTGCTTAACCATTGCTTTCCCTGGATATTTCCTTCTGGCCCAAGTCATAAGAAGTCAGGGGCAGGCACAGGGGCTTGGGGGAGGTATATCAAGAGGAATGGCTTAGTTCAGCTTTCTATGCCCCTTTGGTCCATGCAGTGCTATGAAAGCCAGGAAGCAGATCCTGGAAAGGATGATGCTGTCTATGTTCTTTCCCTCCGGATTTTATAGGGAAGCCATCGCCTCATTCTCGCAACCAGACAGCGCCAAAACCATCTGCATCTCACCTACAGACTGTGGGGGTAAGAGATCTCAGTGCTGCAGATACACCTACCTAGTTCCTGGGTTAATTCTCTCCCTGTGCCTCCTGCGTGCTAATTCCAGCTCGCTGGAATTGGGTCACCTCCCAATTTAGTCTCCTCTGCAAAACGCGACTGAGCTATTTTGTTTGCCTCTCCAGTTGGATGCTAAAAGCTGAAATAATCTCATAAAAATAGAACTTCAGGGTGCTGAAACAGATGCATGAAGAGAACATGGGAGATCAAGGCCGCTGAAGTTTGCTCCAGCCTCATTTTCCGCAGGGTCTGGCTCATTTTGGCTGCACTTTAGTGAAGCAGGGTCAGGCCCCTGATGTGCCCTGGCCAAAGCCTGGCCCAGAAGAGCAGCAGGTGAAGCACTGCAGCAAGCTGCTGCAGGGAACACTGCCTGCAGCCCTCCCTTCCCTTCCAGAAGGACATTCTGGAGCTGTGTTTCCCAGATTAGAGAGAGAGAGAGAGAGAGAGAGAGAGAGAGAGAGGCTCCGGTGGCCGCCCGCCACCGTACCCTGGGGAGAAGAGGTGAATGCAATTAAATACACGATTTGCATGCTGAAATCTCCTGAGCCAGGAGCAGAAGATCAAATTTCATTCATGAGTTTTCATGCCAAGGTGTTTGAAAAATGAGCTGAGCTTGTTCATAAAAGGCTTTCTTCAAGTAGTTTTCAGGAATCCGGGAGGACAATCGGCTCAACACCCTTCATTAAGAGAAGCTGCAAATGAAGGTGAGACTGGGTATTATAAGAATGAAAACAGGAGCAAACTGGTTACCCCAACAGGCTCAGGGGACATGTTTAGCCAGCAAAGTTGGTTCAGCTGCTCCCAGCTATTTCTGGTCTATGGAGAAAGACAAAGGGTAGAGTTCTGCCTCACCTATTACAGATTTCTTGTTTAAGGTTATATTTCCTCCTGTGTTTCAGTTAGTCCCTGGCTCAGCCAACAATACCATTTAAGGTTGAAAAGTTATAATTTACATAACAAAATTATGCCTTACTCAGAAGTTTTACTGCCAGAGTAATTGCCTCATTAGAATTCAGCACTCAGTTCATTGCACATGTTTTAATGGATCTGGCTTTAAAGAAAATCTTCATCTAATAACTTCAGACAACTATAAAGAACACGGCAAACTCCACCTGACCAGCTGTCACCTGCCTCACAGCAGCAGGGAAGAGAACTTCCATTTTAAAAGGGATCTTAGTAATGGACCTTACCTGAAAGTGTCACTCGGGAAAAACGAGCCCCCACCTCACACGCACTTTGCTGTGGATATTAAGAACGAACTTTTAGGCAAACACAGCTTCTTCCCTGCACGTCAGCAGCACATTTCATCTCTAGCTCCTAGAATTAGAACAAGCCTTCCCAGCAGAAATTGCTTTGAAGATGAACCAGAGCCCAGTCCCCACCCACAGACTCCTCTATTTCTGCAACATCTCAGTGCTGGCAAGTGGAGAACTGTGGCAGCTGCAGGTAAGCTTTTAAATATTTAAAACCACCAAAAATAGTTGCTAAAAGGTGAAGTCACTGACAATTCCCTATGAAACTTAATTCCAGAATAATTCTGTTTGCTTTCCTCCACCCTTTCAGTTATCAAGCTTTCTAATTTTATCTTTAGAGACAACGGCTCTTCAGAAGTCCACAGAGCAAACATAAAAAAGGTTTTCAATCCCAAACGTGCGGTTTTAAATTGCTGATAAGAGAGAATTCTGCCAGGAATGATGAGCACTGAAACAACGAGCAGTGCTGCCTTCATGCTGTTATTCCATCCTCAAGCTGATGAAGCAAAGGGGCCAGTTTTTCTATTTCTAATCAGCTGTGTCTGAAAAACAGGATACTTGCAGTGCTGGAATGACACTGCTGTTTTCCTAAGTCGTAACTACAGCTTGTTTCCACTGTACTTTTATCAAGTGAGTTACTCCACATTGTTGATACAGAAATATATTCCTTTACATGAGCACAAACACACACCCACCCCTCTCCTCTTCCCACTGAAGGGAAGGCTCATAACCCACTTGTGGACTCCCCATCCCTGGAAGTGTCCAAGGCCAGGCTGGATAGGGCTTGGAGCACCCTGGTCTAGTGGAAGGTGTCCCTGGCCATGGCAGAAGGGTTGGAGTGAGATGGTGTTTGAGGTCTCTTCCAAGCCAAATCATTCCATGATTCTTACTTGCCAAGCTGGCCAGAATCTTCCTGCATCCTTTTGTACTTATATATGTTCTAAATCACAGCAGCCTAGAAAAATAATATATTTGCTTCAGTGGAAACTCCAAAGTTGGAAGGGAAAACTGGTAAAAAAAAGGCTCAGTTTTTACAACTCCTTTGTTCTCCACAGAGAACCTTAATGCCTCCCCACTGCTCCCAGGTCAGGGACTCTCATGATGCCCTTGTGAAGCCAAGAGATTTCCTCTGGCCAGCAAGAACAACAACAAACAAAAAGGTAAAATATTCTCAAACAGCGTATTCATACTGCAAGCTTTCTGGGCAAAGCATCCACCGGAAGGTTTTGTTAAGGCGAAAATTTCCAAGAAAACCCCCAAGTTTCCTGTGGATTTCTTCTGGTAAACACACCGACTGCAGTCCACAAAAGTTCCTCGTGTTGCTCACTGCGCACCCAGCGCCAACTACAACTCTGAAAAAAACCCCTCAGGACACACTAACACAAGGCAGAAGAAGCCAAAGAAAAAAAAAAAAGGAGTTTAAAAAAAATAAAAAAAATCAACAACAATAAAAACCCACACCAAGCATAACCTCTGGCAAGGTTTTTCTCCTCTCCAGCATTCCAGTTCTCTGTCCACAGAGCTCAGCTCCTCTGTAAAGGACACTGACAATTAGCAAGGACTGAATGTGAGTTAACTATGGTCAACCACTTGTTATTTCTGGAAGGGCCTGGTGGGTCCTTTGGGCTCAATCTCCAGTACCATTTCCATCCTCTTTGCACTGCCAGGGCAAGGCAGAGCAGACAGAGAGCTGCTTCAAAGGCATTCCATGGATTCTGCCGGGGCGGGAAAGTCCCGGCTGAGCAGCCGGAATGGAAGAGGCTCTGCTGCTCACTGAAGCTTGTTCTGGCACGTGGCAAGTGTCCAAGCTTGGAGAAGGGCGGGTTGGGAAGCACGACGCTCCGGAGCTGGGGCGGGTTTGACTCTGGCAGCTGTGGAGGCATCTGATTTCTAGAAAACCCACTCCCTTGGAGCAGCAGCTGCTCCAGACCCACCTCCCAGAGCCTGCAAAATGCCTCTTGCATCTCTCAGAGAGCCAGCAAGGATTATTAGGGGATTTGAAGGCAAACAGAAGGTATCTGGCTGCTGAGGGAGAGCTCTCTGTCCATGTGGTCAGCCTGCAGGAAGCGGGAGCAAGCCAAAAATGTGGGGCAGAGCTGGCCCAAAAGAGCTTGGGAACTAAATTGCAAAGTAAACACCCAACACTGACTGTTCACCCTTATCAGGTGTTCAAATAACCTGACTCGGGGGGAGACAACACCCAAATGTAGCTGCACACAGGCACGAAGTCCATCATCCTCACCACGCAGAGGTTTCGGGTGACAACACACACCCAAGCCCAACACACACCACTCCAGTTCAAGGGCTCCCACCCAGGGATGTTTTGGACACATTTTACACTAAACACACACACACCCTTCAACCTAAAGCACAGTCAACTTGGCTACTTTCTAAGTTTTATACAGGAAGAAGTGCCATTGCTTTGCCAGGCTTTTGTATAAAAGCACTTACCGTGAAGCGAGTGACGTAGAGGCAGTTCTTTGTTGAGCCTCAGGAACCTCAAACCCCTGCTCCCCATTTCCCAACCACACTAGAGATAACACAGGGAAGACAGAAAGCAGAAGGGAACAAAATGAACTGACAGATTTGGTGTTCAAGGTTATAAGCTGCTCCAGAAATGTGTAGCTCAAAGATGACGGGATGTCACACGTGCCTGTGGTGGAACAGCCTGAGATGAGAAGAAATCACAGAAGGACAGTAAGAAAAACAAGTGGTGGTTTTATAGATCTGCTTAAAACCGCCCAGAGTAGCAGAGATAAGTCATATGCTTCCTTCTGTAAGTCTGTTACCTCCCCCCTTCCTTTAACATTTATTTTCTGATTTATTAACTGCAACAGGACCAAGACCTTTCTTCATATCACAGCACAACATGTATTTCTTCAAACAGCTAACGAGCCAACACAAAGTGATGCTATTTATAGCCTTCATTTTTTGTGCATATGTAATGAGAACACATGAAAGGTTGTCGAAATTAACCTTGGACCACAGGATCAGTGGGAGACTCGGCGTTCAAAAGAAAGAAGTGAAAGTAGATCTGAAGGCAAGTTGTAAGGTTGCTCTTTTGAAACTCAAGACTGAAAAGAACTGGTTCATGAAGTTCAAGATGTGGTGCAGAGGATTTCACTGCAGACAGACTTCTCCAGAGGCCAAAAGGTGTTTTCATTACTAAGAACACATCCCAAACAAGAACTGAAGAAACTCCAACTGGATGTGATCCTTTCTCATGAAGGACACAAGAATCAGACACAGGTTTTCAAGTCACATCACTTAGAAACTCGTATCTTGGAGCTCAGAAAGTCTGGGGACAAACATGAGAAGTGGTGCAGCGTTAAGTCACTGCAGAGATATTTAAAAACAAAGACACAGTGAAAGGTTCCTCAGTTTGTGAGAAAGGACTGGGAGAGAAACAAGGCTGCAAGCAAGGGCAGGGCAGAGATTAGGAGTACTCCAAGTGCTACACAAAATACCAAAATTGACTCTGCATCATTTTTAAGGAGGGGTGGTAACTGCGATCGTGAGGGCAAAAGCCCAGGCGTTAATCTGAACAAGAACATTGGCAGGGGGAGGATTAAAGAGCTTCATAAAAATTGTGAGGATTGGCTCATCTCAGTTTTAGAATCCAAAACAGATAGGCTCATGCACTGCAGGCCAAGAAACAGGATTTATAAACCTCTTGAAAGGCAACAATGGGAGATAATAAACATGTGGCACATTGGAGGGGGCACTGCAGGGGAGAAAAAGAAGGGAGAATGATTGCAGCCTCTCCAGGGCTGGTATTCTGCCTCCAATATAAAGGTGCTTTGCAAGCAAAGAGGATTAATGTGACACAGAGAAACAGGGGGAAGGGGGAATACTTCAAAATGCCAGACTAACCTCAAGGTTTTCAAAAAAAAAGTGATCTTTTTACACAAATCTACTATATCTTACTCACACGGTCTTCAGAGAGCACAAAGAGATTTACTGGTGAAGACAGATTGGCAGAGGAATGGGAAAACAGACAAAGGAGCTGGCTTAGCAGCAGACAGCCCCAGGTGATGCTGAATAAGAAAATACCAGCTTGGAAACCAAAGACATGCCTCAAGAATCAGCCTGGGGAACATCTGATTTTGTTAGGAATGACCTCAGCACAAACAGTGCACCCACAGAACTGGAGGCAGTTCCAACACAGCAGAGGCACAAGGCTCCAAGTAACAGGCACTGAGGAGGGTTTTGAAATACAGACAGTGATGCACCAGCAAGAGGAGCACCAAGGAGTTCTGGAAGTAGCAAAGGTGAATTGGCCACCATAGAAAAAAGTGGAGGTGACTCTGTGACACATTTGAGGCAGCAGCAAGAAAACCCTCCAGCCCAGATCTGCCCTGGAGCACAGCAGACAATTTTAGCCAGGACTGAGATATAGCCACACTGAGGACAACAACAGTTGTTATTCAAGAAGCTACTTGAGAAAACTTGGGTTATTTAGCACCACAAAACCACAGGTGAGGGTCACAACCCCTTTTTACAGAATGCAGCAAGAGAGGTAAACCACTGAAAATAAGAAGTGGGAAGAAAAGCAGAAGGAAAATAAAGGAACAGAAAGTCAAATAAGCATGTAAACTGTCATGAATGTTTAGTCTGGGAATCAAAAGAAGGTTCCTAATTGCACAGCTAGATCTGTCATCTTCAGTAATGGCTTAATCTACTGGAGGAGAGAAGAAGAGATGTAAAAAAAGATGTAAATGTTTTTAGGCTAGACTAAGTTCACAAAAGGGATTATGACATACTGCTTGGGAAAGCAAAGAGCTGGGTGACCCAGGAAATCTTTTCCAGCACTAAATTACCATGAGACTAACATAGCAAGTATATGCAGTCTATACAACCACAAAGAACAAAGGTTAAAAGTTTGCTTTAAACCCACACAGCTTTTGGAAACCGAAAAGCTGGCGCTCTTCCGCCAGACGGAGGAAGTTTAGGAGCCCTGCTTTCAGAAAAGAGAAGGAAAAAAAAGGAATATACATATATTTTGAAGTAGCCTGAACTCAAACAAACTGGCATGTTCTTGCATTTGCATAAGGACAAGTTGTTCTGCACGGTGTTCCTATAACGAGACACAGTGAGAGGCGTTCACTTAATTGTCACATAAGCACAAGTGTTTGAAATCAATCGTGCATTTCTTCTTAATAAGAGACACAGGAGAGCGAGCAATGCAAAATCTGAGCTTAAACTAATCTAATTACTTACTCCATAGTAAGACAAACCGCAACAATGACTGCCAGCATTTCCACTTGCTCTAAGCCGACTGCATGTTCCGAAGCCTCCTCTGACGAGCCACTCGCCAATTAAGTTTTACTTCAAAGTCATGTTCCCAAACTAATTTACAGCTGTTGCTAAAAAAACCGAGGATTTCTCCAAGCACCCTGCCAGCTGTAGGGAATCTGTAGTTGTCATTATCAAATAAAAACGTCAAAAGAACATTTCTGCCCTTAAGCCATTACAGCGTTTCACTTCAACGCCATCCGAAAGGAAGAATTTAGACCGAGCAGCTGAGTGACAAGACAATAGGAAAGCAAGGAGAAGGCTCAGTCAGTGGTGAACAGTCAGCTACAGGCAGGCCCAGTCTGTTCATACCGTTTGACTTGGTGGAAGGTGGAGGATGTGGAGTTCAGCGGTTCCCTGTGGAGGCCAGCTCTGCAGGAACTCTTCATGGTAACTACCTCTCCAGCTAAGGCACGCCGTCACAGCCAGTCCATCCTGGGTCACACCCCAGGCTCCCCCATCAGCTCTCCTTGCCCCACACAGAGCTTCACTGTGTCTCTGCCACCTAAAAACTGAACAGACACAAGAAGATCACGTTCAAGGACAGCAGCAACTGAAGCACATGATGAACCAGACATGGAACTTTGCCATGAGACAAAAAATATACATATACACACATATGTGCATGCACAGATACAAAATATATATATTTACATATATAAAAGAACTTAACATCATCATGCCATTACTGCAGCTGGAGTTTCTGAACGCCATCAAACACAAATTAACACAACAGCCTGTCTGCACACACAACATTTTTCCACCTTAAATACACGGCTCCAGCGCTACCTTGTTACCTCCCACAGAACACCTCCGTCTCCGGAGCTCCGAGTAAACAGCACACACGAGATCCTTCTGCTTGTTAGCACTGCACCAGGCTTTGGAGGGAAATAGCTGCTGGCAGTAAGATTCGAGGCTGCCAGGAGTTACGTTAGTGTTCTAATCAAAATAACGTGGTGGATTTCACAGAGGACAGAAAACATGTCACCACGCAGCCTCCAAGTCCTGTGAAAACTGCCCTGTCTTTGCATCACATGCTGATAAGGTAGATTATACCAAAAACAACACTGCTCTGCAGTATCTCTTGTTCCCACTGCCTTCTACACCTTGTCCTTGGAGCAGATACTCTCACCGGCGCCTTAACGGACTTTGATGGCGAAAGAACAACAACCTTCGAGCTGGAACATTAAATGGAAGAGTGACACAGCAAAAGAGCCCTGGAAAACCTCAAATGCTCCACTCTGAGTTGCCAGCAGATTGTTTTAGACTTTGTTTGCTTCCTCTCCAGAGGACCACGCTCGGTGATGCCGTAATAAAGGAATGCCATTTGAGGATGCTAAACATAGAGCTGAGTCCCCAGGGGATTTAGTGCAGCAGGTTGTTCTCTCCTTTTCAGCAGCTTTGCCCAGTGTTCCTGCTGCTGCCCTAATCCTGCTTTTGCAGAGATGGAGCCTCTCACATCAACCCCCTCCCAACACCCCCCCACACAGAAGAGCCCCAGCCCACACACCAACCAGTGCTTGACCAGTGTGGTTACAACTCAGTGCTCCCACTAAACACTCCTGGCCTGGAAAAGCTGCTCTTGGTAGCCACACTTACTGAGAAAACCATGAAGGATGAATTTTCCAGGCAGGAAAAAAACAGAAGCTGGTTTAGACCCATCTGACTTGACTGTCTGCTACGGCAATTCCACGATTCGTCTACTGATGGTGATGGAGAGGTTAATCATTTGCCTACATTTGAGTAGCAGGAGCCTAAAATAATACATAAAATATTATATAAACACATTCCAGTCCTCATGGAGGAATCTCTGCTGAGTTCTACACAACGCTAAGAAACCTGTCGGGTGGAGAAGACGGAGGCATTGCACTGGCAGAGCAGGGGGGTCAGAGCACGTCCTCAGCTCCAGGAATTCAGGAATACCAGGAGCCAGGCTGCCATGATTAGCAGAAATTGAAGCTTTGCAGTTAAACACCGCTTTCATTACACTGCTCAGAGTCTGTAACAAGGACCTACCCCTATGAGTGAAACCCAGGCACAAAAATCCACAGTTTCTGATGTTTTGTGGGTTGTAAAATACAGATTCACAAACAGTAATTCACGAGGGGCTGGAGGGGAAGCATGTGCCTGGTGCTTTGGGAAAAATCAAAGTTAAACGCAAAATCATTACTTTCCCATGAACCATCAGTAAGACACACTGAAATCCTGACTTTTCTCCAAGCTTTTGTCTGGCTTTCCTTCTGGCTTTACTGACACTAGCATTTCAGACTCAGCAGGAGCTGTATCACAAAAAACATGATTATATCCACACCCAAATAAACGCAACCACACCATTTCAAGAATGCCACTCGCTTTTTCAATAGCTGGAACTCCCTCCCATGTGTCCCTGGTTAGAAATACCACATATTTTGTGCTAGTCCTACTCTTCTGGAGATCAACTAAGAAGTAAAAGACAAAAAGCCAGACCAAAAAACTGAAACCCAAAAGGCAACTTGTTTGCAGTGAAGAGCTCGAGGACCAAACTGTGAAAAGAAGGGGCTCAGGTCAGGAGCAGCCACAACCCTGATCCAAGCACAGGAATCATACACTGGGATGTCATGTGTTTAGGAAGGGACCAGCAGCTACTAGAGGGAAGCAAAAGCTGGCAAAATAGACACAGCCAAGTTCAGATGGGCACTGCAGCACAGCTCCAGCCACAGTTCCATACAAAGCATGCTTTTTCCCCTCCTCTATAGCTGCTAGGCCATAGAAAAGAGCTGAAATAAGACTGTTAATGCCAGCAAGCTCCTGACAAATTCCTACTGTGTGAGGAGTAAAAAGCTGTGCTTGTGAATTAAAAAAAAAAAAAAAAAAAAAAAAAAAAAAAAAAAAAAGAGAAGGAAATGAAGAAAAAAAAAAATCAGCATCCAAGCTAGCAAAGATACTTACTGCCTTTTAATTACCACTGTTTCTGTACCAAGGCTGATCTTTAGCAGTAGGTGCTTCAGCCGATTTGGTAGCTTTGCACAGAGAAAAACTGAAATACAGATGCACAGAGAAACAAAACAGGAGAGGAAGTTAAAAACATAATAGTGTTGTTCCCCCTTTCTGAAGCCACCCCCAAACATATGCCTTCGTGCACAAGACGTGGGAAGGACTGGGATTTTGGCAGCAGTGAAGCATCACATCCTCCCAGCCACGGACGGGCAGCTCGGTCCCGCAAAATTCCCCGTCTTTATCGCCAGGTTTGATGCTGCTGCAGCTCAGGAAAACAAATGTAATAACCCAGCCAGAGTGGATGAAGTGGGGTCAAGGCCTCCTCCTCTGTGCAGCAATTTGCTAGAGCCTGTGATATTTTGAACTGAAGCTTTAGGGCGAGAACAAGTGTGTTTTAGCTGTGGCAACAGTAACTGATCAACAAAGGAGTTCAAAGGGTGGGCACAACCTCCCCTCGGAAAATTTACTTTCTAGAAAGGAGGCCACGGCCTCGGGACTGGATCTGAGCAGCAATCACCCTGCTGGTAAAAACATGGGTCAAAAAACACATTTGACCACCCCACCTCCACACAAGGGCAAACCTGAGGATGCTCCACAGGGACATGGCACAGGATCAGGTGGGCAAAGAGCAGTAGCACAGTCAGGATGCAGGAGAAAGCAGCAACAAGTGTTTCAGAGGGGAACTCAGAGCAGTTAATACCCAAAAAACAGTCATTATGATGGGGGGGGACAAAAAAAACAAACCCAAAACAGTGCTGAGGCCTTCTTATAAAGATGTGGGGGTTTGTTTTCTTGCAAGAACTGAGTTCCAAGTCCATTCCCCCACCACTGAGTTCAAGTTTAGGTTATTACATGATATTTGTCTCTAAAACTATATTTCACCAGACAGGCAATTCTGCCATTTCCCAGCCTAGTCATCCCTCCCTCCCTGTCAAACACCTGCCAGGACACCTATAACAGCACTAGAATCTCAAGATTTTGAGAGGTTTTGGCAGAAAGCTTTTCCTCATCCCAATATTCCCCCTGGGAACGATGCACAGCAGCTCCCAGACTAGGCTGGACAGCAAGATGATACACCAAATCCTCATACTCAGCCTCTCAGACACCTATAGGAACACAACCCTTCCTTTTAAACCATTCTTCATGCAATATCTTCCTATTTAAAACACCTTAAAGAACTGCCTTTTGACACTAAAGGAGCCACCACAGACACAATTTGCCTTGTGTGCTCCACTTCCCCACTGTCTGATGGTCAGAAAGGATAAAGTTGCACAGATCTGATGTTATTTCATTAATTCAGGATCTGCATGGCAAAAACAAATCTAGTTTTATACTCTAAATAAGATAACTCTGATGTTATCTAATCTAAAAAGATGCCACAGGGGCTCTAGGCTGGAGGAGCTTCCCATGTCCACTCACACACCAAAAACAGCTGATACCACTTCTGCCAGGCACCAGGAACCAGAGCTGATAACTCAAGACCCTGTTACCATTGCCTTGGCTCATTTCCCCACCAAATTTACTCCAGCCCTTCCCTCTCACCCATCCATACCCTGTATCCTGCATCACACCAGACAGAGCAGCTACTGAACTGGAATCTGAAGATTCCCACATAAGGGGAATCACTGGAGGCCACAAAGGTGATCTGGGGTCTGGAGCATCTCTCTTATGAGGAAAGACTGCAGGAGCTGGGCCTGTTTAGTCTGGAGAAGACTGAGAGGGGACCACCAAGTTCCACCTCAGCATGAGGAAGAACTTCTTCCCATGGAGGGTGGCAGAGCGCTGGAACAGGCTGCCCAGGGAGGCCATGGATTTTCCCTCTCTGGAGACATTCAAAACCCACCTGGATACACTCCTGTGTCAACTGCTCCAGGTGACCCTGCCTTGGCAGGGGATGTTGGACTGGATGATCTCCAGAGGTCCCTTCCAACCCCAACTATTCTGTGATTCTATTCTAAATTTGAGCTTGGGCATCCATGTCAGCAGGGAACACATGGATGCTCCAAATCGCTGTGCAGCCCCACGGCTGTTCCAGTCACTGTAATTCCTGCCACGCTGAGGTCTCATCCCTCTTCTCCTCCCAGCCCTTTCACATCTTTCCCTTTATCAGCACTGGTTTCCCATTTGATTTCTCACCTGAAGCAGCTCAGGGAGCTGAACTAGGAGAGAACGAACCCAGAAGTGCTCAGCTCTGACCCACTTAACCCCCAAGACCTGGCAGGAACTCACAAAGCCCAGCAGGATGAAATTCTCAGCAACTCAGCCTGGACTCAGCCAGCTCCAATCTGCACCTGGAATCGTGCTGGAAAAGGTGCCTTCTGCAAAGTGGGTTTTAGCTTCTTTCAAGCCAGTGGAAAGGAACACTTCTGAATGCACAGCGGGGTAGAACCCAGAGTGTTTCGGAAGCAGGGAAATGAGCGTGTAGGGCTCCAAGGCAACATTTGACTCTCCACTGCTGTCAAGCAGCGCTACTTGCTGTACTGATAAGCATATGAAATGCTTATTCTAATGAAGCACTACAGGGAGAACCTGTCTTCCTTCCAAGATCATGTCAATGAAGAATGAAAGGCTTCACACTCGTAGCAATCCTGCCTTCTCTCTAGGTGGGGTAAGCGTTGGAAGGACTAAGTCGTCCCCTCAAAGGGAAAATCTCAGAAGGGAAAAAGAAAATAAAGGAAAGACAAGCTCTGCTGCACCCTCTTAACTCTGTATTTTGAGTACTGGAAAAAAAAAATATAATATTACAAGTGTTTCCCTTGTTCAACTATTCCTGAAAGGTTTCAGCTGTCTTGCACAATTTGGGTAAGGACCTCACCCGTTGCTCAACGGGGAAGAAGTTAAGAACTGGCTCATTAGATTTGCCCTGCTTGATCCAGGAGGAAAACAAAACCAGTAAATCCCTCACTGGGCAGCGCTGGTGACAAATACCCCCCCTCACCACCACCACCACCCAGGTCACAAGTCCCTCTGCTTTCTAGAAAGCTGCCTTGGCACTGCCTGCCACTGTCACATGCCCTGAATGACAAATGGGGGGTGGCCGAGCACCCCAAACCAGCCACGGCTGCTGCAGCCCCGGGTTATGGGGGGTGGGCAAAGCCACTCACTGAACACACCACACTCAGGGCCACGGGACACCCCCCCAGCCACGTCTGGATTATCTGGAGTATAAAACTAGATTTGTTTTTTGCCCTGCAGATCCTGAATTAGTGAAAGCCCAGCTGAAAGGCTACTTTCTTGGGGCGAGAGGAAGGAGAAAGCTTCCAGAAGGCTTCCTATTATAGAAGCAAATGGAGCTCGTTCCAAAAATAGTAGAGCAGCATTCCCAGAGCTCTGGAGACATTGTGCCCTGGTTTTGTGAGGCTGAAGTCTCCCTGGATCACTCCTGTACATGCAGAGATGGGTAGGAATGACTGCAAGATGCAGAACTGACGTGAAAAGGGAGTTTTAGGACAAACACCAGAGAGAGAAACCCAGACAGCCTGTAAGGAAGGGACCAGCTTGAATGCCAAAAGAGAGCCAACCTGTCCCACTTTAGAGAAAGCCAGTTAAAACCAGCAAGGAGAATCCCATCCTTTTCAAGAAGACAACATCACCTTGCTAAAAGAGATCCTGATGATGATGATGATTATTACAACAACACTGACATGGCAGATTAGGATTGTCAACAATCATTTCATCACCCTGTTTGTCCTGTGGATGTCAGGGATTCTGGCTGGAGAGGTGCACCGGACTTGTTTGGTAGATCTGGTTTCTTGCTGTGACAGCTCATAACCTGACTAACACATGGACCTTCCTGACAGTAACTCCTCATGAGTTCACCTGGAATAGTTTGTTAGTGATCCAGCAGCATGGCATAACGACCCACTCTAATTCCTAAAGTTTCCTTTGCCTGTTTCATGGCAGCTCTTGTAACACAGTGGACATAAACTCATTTGCAAAACTCCTCTGGTTACAAGTGTATCTTTGTTCATCTTTGTGTATCTTTGCATCTGTGTACTCCAGCACAGGACTGGCCTTTTTATTGGCATGTAGTGACAAAGTAAAATGTCACCAGGAAAGCAAAAATACCACACTGAACATTACATAGGCAAGAAGGCCCCCTGTCCCATGGCACAGTTCCTTCAGGACATCTCTCCACTGCACGAAATGGCTTCTAAAATAGAAGAACAAACCAGCAGCTGACTTCTAAATATCCAGCAAATAAATAAATACAGTTCCTTCTTCAGACCTCTGCTAATAAGGAAAACCCCACAGCAGGTGCCTCAGTGTTAAGCACTAAACTCACCAGCTTTACAACTCAATTCACTGAATTCAGCATGGCTTTAGCAGTTTTGTATGGCTCTAACTGGTTTGGCCCAGTCTCTGGGCTGACAGTTCTCCTTTCAGAGACCACCCCACAACCCCTGATCCCAGGGCCAGACCTACTACACAGTTTAGCAGAATAAGGGATAGATCATTTTTGCTTACCTCTATGGAATCTTACCTTTTTAACCAAAAAAGTTACGTTGTGGATTTCTATGTCCTATATAGCACTGTGGGTACCTTCCTAAAGACACAGTCACAAAAAGACCACAGAAAACAACCCCTCAAAAAACCCTACCCAAATCAAATCCACACAAAATACTCAAAGCAGAAGGACAGTTTTGTCCACATGGATCAATTCTGCTGATCCACTGCAGGCTTGAGAGGTTACAATATTCACTAGGCAACTCTAAAGCAACCCACATTTTTCCTAAGGGTCTCCAAAACCAAATTCAACAAACCTTATTTAGCAGCACACACACTAGATTAAATATAAGAGTACAAAAAATAAATGGTTTTAGAAGTAACTGTGCCATTAATTGCAAATATTTGGATAGGTTGGATAAGGCCTTGAGCAACCTGCTCTAGTGGGAGATGTCCCTGCACAGGGCAAGGGAGGTTGGAACTAGATGATTATTAAGGTCCATTCCAATCCCTTAACATTCTATGGTTCTATGATTTCTGTCTTTCAAAAGGCACAAGTTTTTCTATCATATTCCTGAATCCACCCTGTTCTCACACACGAGCATTTTCCACCATTTTTTGCACCAGTGTCCCATGATTTGTCATAAAAACCTCAAGTCCTTTCCAATTTTTCTTTAAAGTAGGCCACTGCTGGTGCCCCAATGTCACACCTTCACAGAAAACTATCTTTCACTTTGCAAGGACAATGCAAAAAAACGCTGAACTCTGAAACTTCACATTTATAGGTCAGCAGTTTACAAAAAAAATCTGCTCTGCAAACTTGGGAAAAGGGTCATCCCAAGTATATCCAACTTCAGGACACATTTCATGCGAAAAAGAAGTTCGAACTACTTTTCACAGAACACTTTAGAACAAAATGCCTCATTACATCTGTCGAGGACAGCAAACTTCCACCAGAACAGATTCCTTAGGAGCATCTAAAACCACCCCACCCACCCACAAACAAACAAGACACAGCACCACCCACATCCTCTGAACAAGCTTTGGATTCACTGGGCTTTCCAGCTGTACCTCATAAAACAAAACAAAAAGCCCTTAAAGAACAGGTTACAATCTAAGACCAAAAATAATAATAATACATTTTAAAAAAGTAACTAGTGGTAGATTCTACCAGGGCCTCTGCAGGAGGAGGTCAGGGCTGCCCCAGGCCCTTTCCAGACCCACCACAGGACACAGCTGAGCCCATCAGTGAAGCAACTGGTACCACTGGGGAAACTTATTTAAGAAAGGGTAAAAAACACCTGACAGAGAGGGGATGGGGAAAAACCCCACCCAGGTCAGAGAAGGATAAGGAGGGGGTGCTCCATGGCAGAGCAGGTAATCCCCTGCAGTAAAATGGGAGAGATGTTGATTTCATGTTTAACTTGGTTTCTTAGTACTATTTTAACTGTCAATAAATTGTTTGTTTGTTTCTCCACAACAGTAATCAGTAATCTCCTGAGCTTTATCTTGACCTTTAACTCTCTTGGCAGTCTTCCCGTGACATCTCTGATTCCAGCCCCTGGAAGGCAATAAACTTCCCTGGACAACCCACCAGGTGCAGTCACCCCCTGCAGTCGCTCACTGCTTCTCCTGAGGGATCCTGTCTGGCATTTTTAACATCAAGTCTTCAGGAGGGACAGGAATATTCTTCCTTATTTGGAGAGTGACCAGTGACCAGTTTCCAGTCTTCCTCTTTTATTGGCTTCTGACTTACTGTGAGACACTGAGCAGATCCCACCTGCATCCCTGATGAAGAGGGAGGTCCAGTCTCCTGAGTCTCCAAGAGCTCTGAGAACACCCTATTTCATAGAATCACAGAATGGTTTGTGTTCGAAGGGACATTAAAGATCATTTTGTTCCAACCTTCTGCCGTGGGCAGGGACACCTTCCACTATCCCAGGTTGCTCCAAGCCCCCTTCAACCTTGGCTGGAACACTTCCAGGGAAGGGGCAGCCACAGCTTCTCTGGCCAACCTGTGCCAGGGCCTCCCCACCCTCACAGTAAAGAATTTCTTCCCAATATCTAAACTAACCCTGCCTCTATCAGTTTAAAAACTTGGTCCCTGTCTGCCTGTATAAAAAGTCCTTCTCTCTCCTTTTTATGAGCCCCCTCAAGGAACTGGAAAGCCACAATGAGGTCTCCTGGGGCCTTCTCTTCCCCAGTTCTCTCAGCCCACCTCCACAGCAGAGGTGCTCCAGCCCTCTCATCACCTCCATGGCCTTCTCTGGACCTGCTCTAACAGGTCCACATCTTTTTTGTGCTGATGATCCCAGACCTGGACACAGTGCTCTAGGTAAAGTCTCCCAAGGGCAGAGCAGAGGGGGAGAATCACATCCCCTCGATCTGCTGACCACTCCTCTTTCGGTGCAGCCCAGGACACAGTTGTCCCTCTGAGCTGTGAGCGCACACTCTTGGCTCGTGTCCACTTCAAGTCCCCAAAAGAGCCCTCAAATCCTTCTCTGCAGAGCTGCTTTCCATGACTTTTTCTCCCGGTCTGTACTCACGTCTGTGACTGCCCTGACCCAGGCGCAGCACCTTGCACCTGGACTTGTTGAACTTCACGAGGTTCCTCGTTCTCACAAACGCTACGCAGCCCTTCTCACTTCCTCACACAACTCCTTGACCCGGTGACACAGCTCCTTGAGGACACACCTTCTGCAGAGACAAGTCTCAGCCCCAGCTTCCTGGGCAGGCACCAGTCCCTCTTTCCAACCAGAGGCCTGCAGAGCTACAGGAGCTGCCCTCAGGTCTGGATGGGTGGAACCCTCTGACATCGCTGCGGCAGCCGCTTCAACAGCCACTGGGAAGGGGCACCTCTCCAACAGCTCCAGGCCTGCAGCATGAAGGGATACAAGGACAGGCAAGGACACAGGACAGCAGGGTGCCACAGCCAGCAAATCAAAGGTGGAATCCAAACCAGTGGCAGAAGGAATAGCACAGCAATGCTGATGAGACTCACAACAGCACCTGGCGCAGCGCCGCAATCCAAGCAGACCCCTTGCTGTCCATCCTACAAATCCAGGCACTTCCAGAGCTCATCCCAGCACATATAGGGAAGAGGGAGGAACAGGGCATCAGTGAGTGGAGCTGGGGCCGCACAAATGCAGGTGAACAACCCTAAAGCAACATCAGGGTGCGGAGGATACTTCTCACCACTACACTGCTTTGCAGCTTGAACAAAAACAAACAAAAAAGCACAAAACAAAATGAAAACCACAAACAAACAAAACCCCACAAACAAAAACAAAACAAAAAAAAAACAAAACAAAAAACCAACCAAACAAAAACAACCCCTCCCAAAAAAAACAAAAAAACCCAAACAAACAAACAAACAAAAAAAACCAAAAAAAAAACCACAAACACAAAACCCACAAAGGGACCAAAACGGACTTTGAACACCCAAAGCACAGGAGTGTGACACACTGTGGCCACACTGCTTAAGATGAAGACACAAAGCAGGCAGGAAGACAAGCTACAAATCCTTCCCAGGCCAAGTATCACCTGGTTTTACACAAATTTTTGAAAGAACAACATACACAGAACATCTGCTGAACTAACTCGGTTACAGATAAGCTCAGGGATTTTGGACTGGTAAACTGCAGTAGGGAGCAAGATTAAATATGACAATACAAAAAGACTTTTTAAAATCTAAGCTAATTTGGAAACCTACCAACTCTGTGGATATTTAAAAATAGAGCCAAAAAAAAAAAAGATAAAAGATTTTTTTTCCCATTAATAACTCAGAGTTATTGAAGTAAAAAATAAGGTGATATTTTCAGAGCTTTATAGTCTATACACCTAGCAACTAGCACAATGAAATTTTCAGAAATTCCACGCATAGCACGAATTCCACTGTAATTCATTCTTTAAAGGAAAAAATAAAGGCCCCAAAATAGCACTAAAATTTCAGTAAAGGACAGCTTCTGCACACTCAAGTGTCTTGTGAACTGTGAGAACTTTTGCTGCAAATCTTTTCCTTTCCCATGTTTCATCTTCAAAATTCAGTAGCACAGACCCACAACGGGACTCCAGAAAATTCTGGTGCAACTCTTTCCAGGTTGGTGGCCATTTTGGAAGGATGGACTTTTCTACAAACAAACAGAAGCTTGTTTCACAGGATTTTAAGCTTTTTAACACAAAACAGTAGAAAATAGAGAATCACAGAACGGTTTGCGTTGGAAGGGACCTTAAAGCCCATCTTGTTCCAACCTTCTGCCATGGGCAGGAACACCTTCCACTATCCCAGGTTGCTCCAAGGCCCGTCCAACCTGGCCTTGAACACTTCCAGGGATCCAGGGGCAGCCACAGCTTCTCTGCCCAACCTGTGCCAGGGCCTCCCCATCCTCACACACAAGTATTTCTTCCCAATATCCAACCAAAATCTCTCCTCTGTTATTTTAAAACCATTCCCCCTTGTCCAATCACTATCTGCCCACATAAAAAGTCACTCTTCCTTTTTTTTTTTATCAGCCCCCCTTTAGGCACTGGAAGGGGCTCTAAGGTCTCTCCAGAGCCTTCTCTTCTCCAGGTGAACAACCCCAGCTCTCCCAGAGTAGAGGGGCTCCAGCCCTCTGAGAATCTCCACGGCCTCCTCCTGGATCCACTCTAACAGGTGTAGAAACAGCTTTATAATCAAGACAGAAAAGGAAAAAATATAAGCACTGCTGTCTAACCCAGTATTCCAGCTGCTCCCTCCACTACAGTCAATATTCTCAGAGAAAACAAACCCCACCAAACCACTAAGAAGCAAAGCAGAAAATAAGGCACCCACAACTATGGCTTAAAATGGATGGTTTAAGTGAACCAGCTTTGGAGCTGGGGGTTGTTACTGTACTGTGGAAATCTCTGCACATTTTCCAGGGGAGCAGCTGGTGTGAGCACACCTTGGAGAAGGACATACCCTCACAAATCCAACATGCCAGCTCCAGAGATCCCACTCACCACGCTGGCTTTCAACAACCAGCTCTCTCCCAAAAGCCAGCTGAAGCTTGCTTCAAGCCCAAAAATTGAATTACCAAAACAATCACCAAGCTTGATCCCTCGGCATTTGACATCTCTCACTAATTCTCCACGAGTTCGCAGGAAGTCATTTCAAACAGCTCCCTCAAGAAAATGAGCTTCAGGCTGTAGTTTTTCCATTCCGAGCCATCCCTGCACTATTTCATAGCTCTGATAATTGTACCACTGACTAAACTCCAACTGGGAATAGCTGTTTTTATCATCACTATTAAAAACAGTCCCTCAAACTGTTAGGAATCTGGAAACTCACTGGAGCTGCATCCCACCCTTCGGCCTCTCAAAACACCACAGAGCAACGAAACTATGTGCTGAAACCAGAGGATCCCTGTGCTGAACAACTCCTGTAATTTCTGGGTAATTAGAACTGCCTCCTAAGCAAACCATGGAGGCTTGGTTATTGATTTTAGAGGGGCAAGTGGCACCAGAGCTCCGAAAGTCAAAGTTAATTTATAGTTTTCCATACTGGACTGGGAAAGCTGAGTTACTTTTAGAACTGGAGCAGTGATGTGCATGTTAAAAAGCCTTACATGTTCACCTATTTTTTTTTTTTTCAAAAGTAAAGAGATCACATGCAGTTTTCCTTTCCTAAAAGCACATTATCTAGATTTTCACACCTTAACCAGAAGAGTGACTGACAGCTCTCGGAGAAGTAGCAAGATGCAGAAAAACAAGAGTTGAAAGAAGAGTGGGTTTAAAAAACAGCTTTTAATTATCTGAAGGTACCGTTGCCAAGTAGACAGCAAAGAAGCTGTGCATCACACACAGATGGGAAAATTCCCCCAGGTTTATTTCACAGTCAATTACAGTGGATTAACCTATTAGGAAGAACAAAATATATTTTTTTTTGTGTGGATGCAAGTTTCAACAACTTGAAAAATCATTGCCAGTGGTACTTTGATACACATGATCCGCAATCTGTTCTATCACACTTCCAGTCATCACAGCACATAAACACACCCTAGCAGCAACCTCTCCCTCTTTTTTAATGCATCTTCTGTCAGTATTTCCTTCTCAGGGAACTGCATCCCCTCTTGGCTCCCCACTTTGAGTATCATTTCATATATCAGTATTTTTTCTACTGTTGTTAAAGAACAGCACCTGCAAACACCTCTGCACACACTCACACATATTATCCACATCTGTCTCTGCAACATGCCACTGTGTAAGGTTATTTGTCAAACAGAAAAGCATTGCAGCAGTGAAAAAAAAAATCAGCTTTCCAGGATCCCTGTGCTAAATCCTGGGTGTGCCTACTTTTGTTTGGTATCAAGTTCCTTCTGCTGGCTCCGCTGCAAGAGCAAACTACAGGGACAGTTAAGTTTTTCCCCACCTCCAAAAACATCTGTTCCTTTTCTAAGTTCTCCAGACTTCCTTCCCCTTGACCGTATCACAAAGGCTCTCTATTTTAGCAAGGCTGCCTTCTTGATAGTCCATCACCATTATCTTCTTGTTCTGCAGAGCAGTTTGAATCACTGGATCTTGCAGAGCTTCCAGTCCTTTCAGCTCAAGGCCAGGATCTCAATTCAAGCGTCCTGATTTACAGAGAGGGTTGTTAAACTCCTTCCCTGCCTCTTATTTAACACTCCACAGCTTCCTGCCCTGGGAGGCAACCAAACTGCCATCAGAAATGCCAGTTTCTGTTAAAACACCCACAATTCCCGTGAGGCTGAACACTTAAAACAATCACGTTACTCCCAAACCTTGCACTACAACAGCTTTTACTCCACAAAAATGCAGAGATGAGCAAAAATCACTTCAGCACGAAGGAGTTTGAGTCGGTTCTTTGCTGAATCTCACAGCATTTCGAGTTAACATTCAGGCTTGGCACGACCCGCCATCCGCTCGAACACACAGCACAGTGTCACCCCTCAAAACCCCACTGTTCAACCTAAAGGCACTTTCTATGCTTTTTTTTTTTATTTTAAGGGCACGTCAGCTGCTAACTGAAAAAGTGGGAATGCTCCATTTAGCACACACACACACACACACACACACTTGTTAAACCGCTCACAGCATGCAAATAAAACGCCGCATTGTGCAAAAGTCATTCAGCCTCCCCATCCGTAGATATGAGCAATGGAACCGTGGCCAGGAAAGAGAAACTTGGAACAATGTGCAAATATTTCAGTCCCTTATTCCCAATATTCACAATCCCAGGCTGAAGCCTGCAGCAGCCCTGTCGTGCTGAGGGGGTGACCGTGTTGAGAGTCTCCTCCATGCAATGGGTGGGAAAACAACCATTATCTGTCTTGCCCCGGGACTGCACCCTTTTATTTGTAGTTATTACTGCAAACTGCCTTTTTTTCCAGACAATGGTTGTGTTATTATAGGTACCTTCATGCCGTGCCAAAGCACATACACGCAGCAATTCAGAACAATCAGCCTTGTTTTCATGGGAGCAAAGGTTGCAGCCAAATGAAATGGGTGGAGATCACATTAAACAATCTTGGAATCTGCTAATAGGATATAGGAAAATGTGACCATAATGCAGATGCGGAGTTCCCCTTTCACCTTCCAATGTTATGGATAAAATAAAAGCTTTGGAAAACCAATTAAGCTGTTTGAACAACATGAAGCAAGCTGAAGTGCTCTCAGGGTGCTTACAAGACCACTGAGAAGTTCTTTAAAATTAAAACAAAGAAATGCCCTTTCAAAGCTCTGAAACCAGAGAGCCCCTCCCCACCCCAGAACACCACCTGCTCCAAAGATATGAGACACCTGCAAGTCATCTGCTTCTCCAAGGTAAAGAGAAGCTCACCAAGACAACTGTTCCTGTCTTAAAGACATGATCAGCCCCTTCTTTAAGCGGGGAGTTTTCGTACTGAGGCACTTTGCTTGGTCAGCCTGTAACCTGCATTCCCCTTGTTTGCTTCTGAGATGTGCATTAGTCAGCTTTCTCCTCCACAAATCTGATTGTGCCTCTGCATGATCGTACACTGAAGTCATGTCCTTGAGCGTGTGACATCAGTCTGTTGCCATGGCAACGTACAGGGCAGTCCAAAATTCAGTATTATGGCATCACTGCGGGATCAGACAGCGGAACAAGCCAACGCCTCAGAGCTGGTTAATGCAGCACGAAACAGTCAAGACATTTCAATCGAAATGTTAAAGTGTAACTGCACTTTATCACAATATTCCTTACAAATATGGCTGGAAGCCTCAAGAAAGAGGATCCAGAAGGTCACTGAAGACAAACAGATGAGCCATCGTGCATCACTGAAGAAGGGCAATATGTTTCCAAGGATGGCCACCAAGTATGAGGAAAGCTTAGTTCAGCTCTCTGAATAGAAACCACCATCTGTTCCTAAGGCAACACCAGTCCTGCCTAAAGGGATTGTTCACAGAGAAACAGGGATGGCCCCCAACACCCACAGACCAAGGGCTGGGTTGCACAGTTTTTCTGGAAATCAGAGACTGGAGCATCACAGCCCTGTCTGCCCTTTCCAAGAGACAGCATTACGTAAGACACAGTTCTTCAATTTTGAGCTGTGAAGCAAAGATCATCATTAACCCAACCTGTCACAAAGCCACGAAGTTAAAAAAGGGTGGTACCTTCCAAGAGTTGTTATTCCATGTAGGGTTAGACATTACAGTTCTGTAGGTTCCTCGCACACTCACGAGAATGGCATTTCTGAAGAGCAAAAGGGAAGGAAAAACGAAATTAGTGACACAGTAACACTGTTAAAACCACCAAGAAGCTCTTAAGACACAAAAGATCCATTTTCCCAGAGCAAAGGGCACATGGGAACAACCACCCATGCACTGCTGACGTGCAGCACCACCAATTCAAGGTCTTCAGTACTGACTGATCGACTACACCCCAAGAAGAGTCCACCAGTACAGGTGGCTGGGCAGAAGGCACTTTGGTACCATGAGAGCCTGGGGTACAGGGATAGCAGAGAGGAGGAACACAAAGCTCCCAGTAGCCAGGTTGGACTGCTTTCTTCACCTGTTCCTCCATTCCCATCAGACACACGTGTTTAGCGGTTCCCAGTCACTGCTCTAACACCCAAATTCCTCAAGACCCTTGAATGCCACTGCTTTTGCACATCAGCTTCTGTGTAAACCAGCCCCTCCCCACACACTTGACTGGTTTCATTTCGCCTCCTTCCGCTTTCCCTTATTAATCCTCACATCTCCCATAACTCACTCAACACCTCTCCCTGCAAAGTTGACCTCCATCCATCCTCCCCATAACCCCGGACGCGCCCACAATTTCTTCACGCTGCCATTAACAAGGCACATTTCACGTTGTCTCCACACAGATGTAACCCTCACCCTCTCCTTAACCCCTCCACCCATGTCCCTGGCTGTAATTAGCCCACACCTCGTTATCTAATACCCAACACAAGCCTTGGGGCTGGGAACCACTGTTTATTTGGCTCTGAAACGTCACACACCCCGGTGGCGTTGTATAAATAAATTCCACAACCTGTTTGAGCCTGAGCTTGAGTCAGGCCTGAATGATCCCAGTTTCTAAGTGACTGCTGCAAATACCTTCACTTGCTGCTTTAGCAACACCAGCTTACGCAACGAGCCACCACAGGCAGCTCCAGTGCCACTCACCACAGCAGATAATTGCTCCCACGGACCACAACTGCACAGAAAACACCTTAAATCCCTCTACTTTGAAATACAAATTGCAGATCACAAAGGGAAGAGGCAAGCAGAGGCACACTGCCCTCAGCAATGTGCCTGTCACCTGGAGGACAAGCTCCACGGGCCAGTGTCACCTCTCAGGCACCAAAGCATCCAGGCTTTGCCCCAGTCTCAGCCCTTAACACCCAGCAGGTTACCCTGTTACAAGCCTGAAGTACCACTAAGGAAGAGATTCTGGAAGCAGCTTTAAGCCAAATGGATTTCAGAGCAAAATAAAGCCAGCAGGCTTCATCTCCATGGAGCTCCTGCAACACAACATAGGCTGAGCAAGTTACTCAGGGCAGAGGTCTTTCTTATTAACTACCTAGTAAATTCAGATTAAAGTCGTACAGCTTTTCCCCCTCCCTCACATAAAAATCAGATGCTATCCAGCCCTGAGGAATCAATCCAGCTCCTGCAATAAGGAAAACCTGCTCATAGCCACATGACACCACACACAATCCAGAGGACTGTGGCCCTTCAGATACTCGTTAAACTTTTTTCCCCTAGAAAAGTCTCCAGCAAAGGATAATTTGCCTTCAATTCATATTATACAGTCAGGATGGATGGTAACTAAGTACTGGATATGGAAGCACATGAGAAGTCCCAGGGCAGCCATCCCAGCTCATGAACACATCAGTGCAAAAACCTGTGGACAGTCACCATCTACTGCCCCAGTCACGTGTGCCGGTTCCAGCACCCACACGGTGCTTCAGAGGGGCCATCAAAGCCCTGAGCCAAACACAAGGAGGAAAGGGAGGAAGCACCAAGACACAACACAACCATTAAGAGGTAAAACAGAGGCCTGAGAAGACCCGAGGCTGGGTGGCTGCCGTGGAAGCTCAGTTAACACACTTCAAGACAAGGAGCGGAGCATGAGTGAGTCAACTCGCTCTGCCCAAACGGTCACGAGAGCTTTGTCAACTTGCACAGACTGAAGACCAGTTCCAAAAAACACTACACATGGTGTTGGGAAGGCAAATGGACCGTTTTGAGAAGGTAGGATTAGCTTTTTTTACTGGAGAAGGGGAACCCAACAGCACACACGACACTAACACTGTGGGTTTGAGACATCTGTGAGAGACACGATTTTATGAGCCAGCAGTTCATGTCAACACAAAAGATGCCAAAATCTTGCTGTATGTGACGGTGTTTACAGGTGGAGGAGCTCTGCCCTCTCACAGGAAGGAGCTGTGCTTTGCAGGCCCTTCCTGGCTACACAGTTGAACCTCCTGTCCATAGGCAAGTCCCTTTCCATCTACGTTACCCTTGGAGCAGGTTGGACGACACCAAAGTTATCATACCACACCCCATCTTCTGCCTTCTTTTCCCTACAAAGGCAAGGCCCCCAATCTCTTTTAAAAAGACAGTGTGGTACTGCCACACAAGACTCCTATCCTACAATATTGTCCCAAGGAAACTGTGGCAGAGATCACCCTGGGTCGATCTCCACAGCAGGCTGGGGGTCAGGGAGCCCTGCTGCCAGCAACACTCCAGGGCTTAAACCTGGTTTTTGTTTAGGCAATACCCAACCCAGCCTGCCAGCCTCCTGTCCCTGCAACATCAGTGGCTAAAAAGGGGTGCAGGAGTCTGATCAGCTACACATTTCCACAGAATCCCAGAATGGTTTAAGTTGGGAGGGACCACAGTAGGTCATCTCGTCCAACCTTCCCACCCAAGCAGGATTATCTCAGAGCACATGGCACAGAATTGTGTCCAGAGGGTTCTGAAATACCTCCAAGGAGGGAAACTCCACAGCCTCTCTGGGCAATCTGCTCCAGTGTGTGGTCACCCACAGAGCACAGGAAAGAAATATTTTCCCCCTATACAAATAAATAAATACCTCCTTTATAAAAAGGTGATGCAGTTCATGTCATTAAAAGAAGCCACACTGTTCTGATCAAAGCCTGGATCCACTCCAGTACATGATGAACAAGTCTCTTTGCAAGGCATGTTTGGGCCTTTCCCTCTGAAAGTCACCTTAAAAATATAAGACCCCATTAAATGGGCCTCATGCTCTTTAATCCTCTGAAATTCACCATCACTTCATCTTATTTATTCCAAGAGCTTACTGCTGCAGCTGGACCTACATGATCAACCCTATCAGCCAAGTTACGACCAACACCACCAAGCCCAAACTTACAAAAACTATTAACTTGTAAAAAGTGCTATTACATTTTCTTTCCCAGAACATTTAACCTGCTAACAAGTATCTGTCTTAGTGTGTTACCATCCTCCCATTGTCCTGATCTGAGTTAGCAGGCTCACACTAAAACACAGCAAGAGCCAAGAGCACTCATCCAAGCAGAGCCTGCAAGAACAGACCCCCTTTGGGGCAGCGACAGTTGAGGTCGATTTAATGCGAAAACAAACTACTTTTCCATTCAAGTCCAAAGCAGAGACAAAGAATTTTATGTGGCTCAGATTGCACAGTCAGCTGTCTTTTTAGGAACAGATCAGATTTAACAGTCCTATGGCAGTCCAGAAAAAAAAAAAAAAAAAAATGAGCCTGACAGAAGGTTATGGTTTGGCCGGTACTGCACTGGGCAGAATCCAGGCACTTGTCTGCTTGGAGAAACCTGGGATAGTGGAAGGTGTCCCTGACCCATGGCAGGGGGTTGGAACGAGATGGGCTTTAAGGTCCCTTCCAACCCAAACCTTCAAGGATGTTGTGATTTCCCAGGATTCAGCCTGGTACACAAGTGCCTTTTTAATCTCATTTCAAAGAAAGACAAAATCCCTCTCTGAAGCTCTGCCCAATCATTTTCTCTCACATCACACAGATTGCATTTCACACCATTTCTACACTGGAGAACAGAAATGACACAATTTGTCAATGAGACCACTCTCACCACAGCGACCCATATTGTGAAGAGATGTGCTCAGGCTCTTCAACTTGACTATTTCAGGGCCTAATGCAGACAGAGAAACTAATTAACATGTACTGCTATGGAAAGGAATATAATCCAAACCTTCACTGCTTTATATCTAAACCCTTTGAGACATCCAACATCAATGCTAAACAAATCTTCACCTGGCAAACACTTGGAGAGCCTTCAACTGAAGCTGCCAGGTAAGGGAATGCATTATTTTGGGATATTTTTGCTACATACAGCGGGGACATACCTCTAACACACACAAAGCCCAGAGAAGCTTCATGACAGCTGCAAAAACAACTTTGTCCTGGCTCACATTCACATAATGAAATTACAGTTTCACTCCAGGGAAAAAGGAAAAAGCACTTAAGTTTTGTTTAGATTGAAGTGCTTCGAGCCACACCACTTATCTGCTATCAGAGCAGATTGCATGGCTGCTCCAGTGATTATTCTGTAATGAAGTAACTGGAATTGGAAGGTATGCAATTAGTCCTATCTCCTCCTCTGCCACCCCCCTAACAAGAAAAAAACCAGCACAGACGTTATCACCTCTTCCTCTAGCTCTGCTACCCTCATTTAAAATACCCACAAAGCAAAGTAGGGCTGTCACAAGCTGCTAACAAGCCTGTCTTGGCCCTGACTGGCAGCAAAGGTGATATTCTCAGCATCTCCCCAGGAGAAAGCTACCGGGTTACCTAATGGGATGCTTTCTCAGGTACCCCCACACACATATATATTAAGCCTAACATGCCTGCATTTAGCTATTTCAGTAAAACCAAACCACTTTTCAGAGGGACAAAAAAAGCACTGCTGTACCCTACCAGCTTTAAGTTAAAGCATCTCTTGTTAATCCTCCCAGGCACGATCACTGGGAAGTGAATATATTAAATTCAGGACACAGGTATTGCTTCCTGGCACTCTGGATAGTTTTACTGACTCCAGCCTGGCTCATTTTACCTGGGTCACTTACCCTCCCCTCCCTTAAAGAGCTGTGTTTTATGTTTGTGAAGTGGTATATGCAGCTTTCCCATAACTGCAGCTAACAGCTGGAAGAGGCAGAAAGGCCCCAGACAACCCCCCCCAGCCAAATGGCAACTCAGAGTAAATCCCTGATTCCAACACTGCAATTCTGATAAAATACCTGTTGGCACTTGTTCAGTCTCCAAAACTCACTCATCTCCTCTCCTCCACCCCAGCATTGGGGTCTAATTAAAGACATGGCTTCCCCCAACAGCCTCTGCCTCATGTATATCCCAGTAAAGTTTCTCTATTTGTGACCCAAGGGACACAAGGGAGAGCTGGAAGGACAAGGGGGATTCCCCCAGCCCTTAAAAAAACCCAAATTATACACAAATAATTTTAAAAAAATTAAAAACCACTATTAATGCAACAAAATGAACTTGCTCTACATAGGTCCACTACTGATGCAACAATTTTACACTCGGACCAAGTTCCTTGACTTTTTTCCAAGTTAAGTTCTTTCCAATTTCTTAAAAACATTTTCCCAAAGACAATGGTCCATCCCTGCAGGATGTACTGGTGCCTTCACTTCCTTGGATTCAGTCAGGCCAGGGATGAAGCTGTTAACACCTCACAAAATCCATTCACAACCCTTTCCTCGCTGGATACATCCACTGATCCAAAAGAAGAAAAAGAGCTTAAAAAAAAATTCCCTTTTAAGGCAAGCAGAGTGTGCAGAGACATTTGCTACAAAGGTATGTAAACTGCTCCTATTTATCCTACAATTTACCCCATGGCCTCCAGCTGACACATCCCGGGACAGCATTTTAACAGCCCCATAAGCAGTTAAAGCTGAACAAAGCAATCATCAGGAAAACTGGTTTAGTCCACTGCTGGTGGCATCCCATGCCCTGTCCCTATCATGAGGAAGCATCACTCAAACTGCTCGGAGCTCCCATCCACAGCACAGGCTGTAAAGCTGCACCAAAAAAGAATTCCCAGTAACTTGTATCAAAGCCACGTCTCCAACTGCTTCTGCTGCAAGACCAATTCCAAGCAAGTTATTTTACATTTTAATACAACTACATCTGCAGTCCTAAAAAAATCCATAAGCATTTTAAGAGAAAGACAGGGATTTTTTTTTTTTTCTCCTTAACACCATGGAGGATGGATTCACTGCTATCAGTAATCCTCCCACAGCCCCAGTTTCAGAAGCAGCAGCAGATTGATTTAAGATTTCAGACTCATAAACAAGCACTCTCTGCATCACTTCATTCATGTGTTTATTAAGATAAAGTTACCTCATTAGAAAAAAAACAATGGTAGAGTGTCATCCTCCTTTAGAGAGGAAATTAAATGAAAAAATGCGAGGAACTAACAGTCTGACCCACAGCTGACAGCAAGTTCTGGTGCCCTGATGGTTAAATCAAGGTATATAAACTCATTTTCAGGGGACAGGTTTTCCTTAAGGTTTTTTGGGGTTTTTTTCTTAGAATTCCCTTACCAAATCCCTGACACTTGTCTCAAGCTAACAGGCCTTCCATATATGTTTATAGGGAGCTTCTCTCCACCTCAGGAGTCAGGACGGGAGGAAGCACAAAACCTCTGAAGACAAAACCATTAAGAGGCCCAAGGCAAGAGTGAAGGCTTCACTATGAAAAGGATTTTTACTCTTTGCAATAAAGGCAAAGTTCAGCACAAACACCTCAACGAAGAGCTTTATAAATCAAGAGAGAACTGGGATGCACATGAATCTGTGAACATAAACCCCAGTTCAGCACCAGCCTCTCTCACTGATACACAGGTCCTGCTCGAACCCAGGGTCCAAACTTTTTTTAAAATATAGCCTCTGGTGTGAGTGTGACACACGGCAGGAAGCCAGACCACAGGCACAAGCCACGAGTCAGTCTTTGAAGTTTAGATACACCAGAAAATTATTTCACCTACCCAGATGCAGAGGGGCAGCTGCTGCCTTTGATGCTACAAGAAATTTTTTGGTCTTAAACCGCCCAAGGACTTCAAATTGCTTGCTGGGCTTGCAGTGTGGCAACACCCAAGCCTACACATATACATGAGCCTAATTATGCCTAGTCTAGACTTGGGGGGGGGGAGGAAAACAAAAAAAAAAAAGAAAGAAGAAATATTTTCACTGATGTTAGCACTCAAAGAAAATAATAGCACATACAAAGAAATCTCCAGAGTGACTTATGAAGAAGATTTTATGCCTGGCTTTCTGCCAATTAGAGAGGAATTAAAGAGTCTGGCAATATAATCCCGCTCATCCCGAGGAAAAAACTGCATTTTTAAGTGATCAATGGAGTAAGAGGGAGGAGGGAAAGAGGGACAAAGAACTCAGGACTGCAATCATACAGAGCAACATCCGAAGTTCCTCATGGTACTGAGACAGAAATTGGGCAGGAGTAGTTCAGATTTTAAAATTAATCCAGTCTATTGCATCCAAAAGAAAATCAGGACATAACAGCTGATTCCAAATAACAGCATTCCAATAAAGCAGACAGTATTTTTTACTACAAAATTCCAACTGCTTCAATATTTTACCAATTATACTACTGACTGCCAACCAGCAAAATCAGTGAAAGGTGGAGGTCACAAAAACAAAAGCAAACCAAGTGGAAAAGGCATGACTAGACATCTTGGGAAGCTGAAAATGTGTCAAAACCCAGCCTTTCAGTAAGAAAGAACAATTAGTAGCTACCTGCAATGATGAATTTACATCCAAACCCTTTGGAGCTTAAAAATTCACATCATGAGACCAGCTTTCAGCAGAATTAGGACCAGACTTGACATGCCCCAGTTTCCCCAAGGTTACTTTTCAAAATGCAGCTACACTTAAAATATTTTCAGTGCTCTTCTCACACTGCAGAGGAGCGAGCAAAGCTTACCTTCTAATTTTACTGGTTTAGGCTTTTTAATAAGAATTTAACCTCAAAACTTTTTTATTTGAGTGACAAAAGGAATTGTGCATTAGACTGCAGGTTGAAAGTTACTGGAAACAGCAGCGAGCTGCTGTTACTTACATAAAGTCATTGCATGGAGAAAAAAGTTACTGAAGCTTTCTAAATCAAACTTTGTAAAACCCCAAACTCACAGAATGGACCAGAAGTAGCTCAGGAGTTGCTAGGGATGTTTCAAGTTAATAAAATTCTAAATTAAATGGCTGCCGCTTAGGTTTGCCAAAAAATTATGCAAATTTCCAAAGTTCATACATAGTAATTAGCACAGCAAAAAGCAGGTCCCAAATAAGTGATGAAGTTAGCCTCGCTCTTATTTTTCCAGCAGATGGAATTAGCTATGTGTGAAGCTATATTTTTTTTTTTTTTGGCAATTGGAGATTAAGCATATTATCCTGAATCAATTCTGTAACTACAGCATGTGGGATACACGCACCCATGGAAGCAAGAATATGCAAAAGTCAGTCTGAATCCTTCTTTTCCAGCATTCTAAACAGGACACTGAAGAGGCTGGGAGGGGGGGAGGGTTTACATAGTTAAGACTTCATTTTTCAAACTGATCGCTGACAATCAGTTGAGACAAGCTCTCTCAAAGTACACTTAGAGTTAATAGTCCAAACAGGTTTTTCCAAAGAAAAATGTCTGCCTCGACTAAAAATACATCCTCTTGATGTGGTAATTGACAGATCACAAAAAGTCATCCAAACTGCAAGTTGAAACAACACATGTAAACAGAAAGTCTCCTGGTTTTGCCCATTACTGCTCCAAAACCTGGTTCACAGGCACATCCATCCTACACTGGATATCATACACTGTAACATAAGTTCACCTTTTCCGTTCCTGAGACTGATTTGCCACTTCACACCTCAGCCCTGCAGTTCCCCAGCGATGGCTGAGCCTCATGAGTGCCCTTGACCAAAATACTCCACCTGTGTTCCACATTTCTCAACTTAGTTTCTCTTAAGGAGTGAAAACGAGCTGCAAGTCTCGCTACACGAATATTACTTTCGGGTAGCCCAGAAGAGACCTCTGGAATCTCTGCGTGCTGCAAAAAGAACCCAAAACTTACATAATTAAAGGAACATGGGGAGGGGAAAGCAAAGTTTAACTCTGATTTAAAAGTCAAGTAAGCAACATGCTGGATTGAACGCTATTAACCAAAACTGTGCGAGTCAAAAGTAGATGTACTGAAAGCAGCGGAAACTCTGCCCGCAACAAAATGAGAATTCTCTTACAAAAACACTTCTGTGGCCAAATGAAACACTGAGTTTAAGTAAGAAAGCAAGCACTTACACCTATCATGCTCTCCCCTTCTTCCTTCTCAACGAGGGAGTCTCGTTTATCTCAAAGCAATCAAAGGAAAATGCTTTGATTTTTAAAGTCAGAAAAGCTGCAGAAATGAAAGCCCTGTCTGGCACGAACAAATAATATTTCTGAAATCAAAAGAAGATTTTCCAAGTTAGGGGAAGGGCGAAAACAGTCCTGAATAACTTACTTTGCATAGCCCAGTTCCTGCCAAAACAGTTCTGCAAATCCCATGGTAGTTCAGATAATTTCCATTCTTAGACCAAAAGAAAAAAAAAAAAAAAAGGCTAGATTGAACATTAGCAACATTAATTGTGTGATATGACCTGAATGATGCAAGAACAAGTAGTTAAGTGAACCACAGGATCTGCTGAATTTTTAATCACTAGTTGTTTTGCTGCAAGGCAGAAGAACACTGTATATTAGCTTCCAAGCACTGCACAGAACGGCACATTGAGACAGCAGGATTTTAACTGGCAGGAATTCTGCCTCCCTGCTACCTAAATGCCATCACTTCGCTGTGAACTGCAGACAGAGCAGCTTCTAAAGCAGGATTATTTTTTTAATCACATGGGGAGGGAGGGGGAAAGCACTGTTTTCTGCACCCCAAGATACCAGTCGGCCATTTATGATTAATATATTTAATTTTTTTTTTTAAAGCTGACATTTCCTTAACAGCCTATGGTAGGGTATTTTTACTTTCCAAACAGCTTTAAGCAGTCATGTGGCTGCCCAGCAGCAACTTGCTACCGAAGAGGTAGTTGAAGCTCCAATGTGTAGGAAGGTGATCCATGTAAACGTTCCTATCAGCTCTGTACTGCACCAGGAGGAGCAACTGCAACATGTTTAGGCACACCTGAGCTATATTTAATCCATCTTTCTCTGACACTCATTGCAATGACGCTGCAGACGCCCAAATTTGGGCAGCCAGGTCATGGTACCACGGATGAGAGTCAAGTCCATCCTATACCCGCACCAGCCAGTTCCTGCTGTGATTTCTCTGTGTCTGACACCCAAAATAGCCAGATTAAACCAACCACCATGCCTACAGTGGTAAATACAGCTCCAGTTATGCTCTAGGCATGAAACTGCAACAGCAGGATTAAGCAAGTGATACAGCAGATATCCCCCTTCCACAACAAAGACAAAAAAAAGCAAAGTTATTTAGGGATAAACACTAATTCCACAACTACAATGCAAATTCCAAACACAAATCCCACAATTACAGCCAGGATCTGCACTAGGGGCAACGGTCCTGATTCGTATTTTAGGGGTGAAAAAAGAGGACATTTTAAGAAAAGGACAGCATTCATCCATTAAAAAGTCTGTCACACTGACTTCAACAGATTCTGTGCTTAATAAGTTAATAGAATCAAAACAGCTTAGAAAACAAAACCATCAAAATATTTGGTACAAATCAAAACGGAGCAGCCACACATACCAAAGCAGCATTCCTGTGCTCTCCTTCCTGCAGAGCTTACAGAGCATGGAAGAGGATCTCTAACCAACAACTTTCACTAAACCAAGGTCTCCTTCAAAAGCTTAAATGTATAGGAACACCCAGTGATACATCTGATGACCAAATAATCCACGAAAGCCAAAAAATCCCAGCAGACAAGGGCAGGAGAGATGCTTCCCAACCTACATTATCTTTAATGACAGGCTTAGGATCAGTCCTGCATTTTCCTTGCAGGCTCAACTACTGAGGTACAAGAATCGTTCCCTCTGAAGCCAGGCATCAAACCTGCAACAGGAATATTAAAATATGCCATATCTGCTGGGAATCCAGCCACCAGTGTGTGAGGATTACACCAAAGTGCTTGTTTGGCTGTGCTACAGGGCAGTGAGAAGAGAAAGTAACACATTCTGATGAATGTGTCGACACCTGGAACCACAGGGTCAGTTATCACCTCGGTAGTATCGTGCATACACTATACAATATTCAGCTTCACATCACCAGAAAGCTAACTTGGCACCTCCATACCCCAAAACCACAGTCCTTCCTGGCACGGGAACTACAGGCCAGTCTCTGTGAACACACACAGCATGCTATAAAACAAGCTTCCAAACTGGAGAGACACAGAAAAATCTTTTATATCCTATAAGACACCTAGTTGCAGCTCAGCACTCGACAAGCCACTCACAATTCCTCATGACCCTTCTGTAAAGGGGGAAAAGATTTTAAAGAGCATTTAGTGCAAGTGAAACATTCCCAGCTTCCTCCTCAGCCTCTGCTCGTTCTCCAATTAAATATAAAAGAGACAACTTAGTCATACAGAGTATGCAGGACGGTTTTAAGACAGTGGTACTAAATCAAATCCCACAACTTTTCACACCTATTAAAATGTTACTTTGTCATTAGCAGGGGAGATTTTGATAAGCGCGATGCAATTAACAGACACCGCCTTTGTTACCAGGCTGCTCGTGATGAAGCCCAGGCTGCCTGACATTCCATTTCTTCCCCTCCAAAGCCCTGTGCTTCGGCAAATTTATGGTTTTTAGAGTGTAAGAGGAGAATTGGGCATGTTACCTTCAAAATCAGTCAATAAGGCTCTTTCACTCAGGCCCGGGGAAGGCTGGTGGCTGCTGGAAAGCAAGAGAAGGCTCTCCCTTCCCCCTCCCCTCAGGACCTAAAAATGCTGCGTTCAAAACACTCCCATCCCCTGCAGCAAGGGATTAGCCATTTATTAAAAAGGAATCAAAACACTGTAAAAGGCTTCCAGTTAAGATTTCAAGGGGGGGGAAAAAAAAAAACAACAAAAAACCCCAACGCAACACCCACGGAACCAGATTCCCATTAGGAATTCAAAAGCCTGAGCAGGATGTCATTTGTCTGGACAATGCTGATCAAATGGCGCAAAAGGAGGACAAAACTAGTTTAATAATTTTTTTTTAAGTCAGTCATTTTGCTGCCTCCACGTTGAGCAGTAACAACATTCACAACCTACTGGTTTAGACTTTGGACTTTCGAAACCACTGCCTACCTCCTCACTTGGCTTTTAGGGGCTTTTTTTGGCTCTTCTCTAGGGGTGACAGACAATTATAATGGCCAATTATGTAAAACCCTTCATCCGAGAAAACACGAAGCACTACGCAAACACTCATTAGGACTCGCGACCCGAGTCTGCGCCGCACGTTCCCGGGGTTCCACAGCCACCCTGGATATCCCCAAAACTGGATTCCCGGCGCTGTGGCACGGCCAGGACAGCGCTCAGCAGGGCAGGGTCAACCACTGGAGTGCTCACACAGCCTCGCAGGCGGGTTCTGCAGCCCAGGCTGCCAGAGCTCAGCTCTACAGCCCCATCCAAGCCGGTTATTTAAAAGCAGAGCAGGGACGTACGCGGCTGTTGGGCGTTGTACGAAGCACCTCGCAGGACAAGCCTCAGATCCACTTCTCCGGCTGATACAAGGAGATTTCTCCAGCTGGAAGCAGCACTGCGCAAGCCAATAACCTCGGTTTACTGAAGAAATTAAAAGCTACACTGTTTCGAGTAAGGCCTTGGAGGAAGTAATTCCGAGAAGAAATCACTTCCACTGCAATTGTACTTTTAACCTTTCCTTAGGTTCTTACGCCACCCCCCACGTGAACACGTTATTTAAGCGTTATCACAACATCTAATAGCGATTAAAGCTATCTCTTCGGGATCGCTGTTTATGTTTACCGAGTTCACAACCCCTCCCTGCGAAGAGCTTGATCGATGCGTGAAACACGGGGAAGGTGTGGGGGAAGAAGCCGTGTAGGGGAAAAAAAAAAAAACAACCACAGGACCAGGAAGTGACCGCAACTCGGTTGAGCAAAATTTGGGGGGCAAAAAAATAAGTGCAGGGGAAGAGAAGGGGGCGTTTTGAAAAGCAGGTCCGCGAGAAGGCAGAGAGCAGCGGGGCTGTGTCCCCACGGCCACGCGTGGGACGGTCGCGTTACGCAACCGCGGGGGGGACGGGGATGCCCCGAGCCCCGCACGG
>VYXB01002932.1:249903-304418 GCA_013397135.1 Pachyramphus minor
CAGCCTATGACTGAACACCACCACCACGTCAGGTAGACCGTGGCACAAAGTGCCACATCGAGTCTTTCCTTAAACACCTCCAAGGTGACTCCACCACCTCCCTGGACAGCCCATCGCAAAAGAGCTGCTGGGAGGTCACTGAGAGTGTCCCTCGGTACTGGAACCCCACCAGAGCGGTGCCAGCCTTGCCGGCTTGTTTTGCCTCCCCGGTAACAACCACTAAATACCCTTTGCTGTCATCTGTCCTTGACAGAGGAAAACGCGAGCTGCTGTTCCTGCTGTAGATTATCCGGGCAGGCACAGCTGTGCAGACCCGGGCAGTGGTTTGTCACGCAAGTGTCACCCCAGGCATCCTCTCTGTGCCGTCCTGGTGAAGCCTCAGCCTGCAGGGAGAAAGAAACAGGCACTGGAGAAATCCTTCTAAACCAGAGGTATCAAGAACAAGCAAGAAACACAAAGGAAAGGCATTGGGGGAAGGGGAATAAAGGGGTGGTACCAGATGATAGCTTGAGCCTAAAGGGGTTCCTGCAAGGAGCTTCCCCACTCCTTAAAAGATTTTGGCAGCTCATTTCCAGTTAGGGGGATGTGGGCAGAGATGGAGGTCCCCACAGAGTACCACCTATGACTCAGGGGGAGGGCAGAGTAGCAAACCAAAAAGGCCTGGTTTCTCTCACAGCCAAGGGAACAGCATTAACCTGTGTCATGGGAGGTTTAGGTTGGAATGAGGAAAAGGTTTTTCACCCAGAGGGTGGTTGGGCACTGGAACGGGCTCCCCAGGGCAGTGGGCACAGCACCAGTTCTGCCAAATTCAAGAAGCATTTGGATGATGCTTTCAGGCACATGGTGGGATTGTTGGGGTGTCCTGTGCAGGGCCAGGAGTTGGATTTGTTGATCCTTGTGGGCACTTCCAGCTCAGGATATTCTATGATTCCCTGAACACTGCTTACTCTGTGTAATAGAACACTATGAAGAGATCCTTGAGACCATTCTCAAGCTAAAAAACAGTCTAAGTGTGTCAGCACAACACTGTAATAGTCCTGATGAGAGGCAGAGCTAATTTAGCCAAGGCCCAGGATCACATTAACATGGTGTCTCAGACGGCTGAGATGAACCTCCCAAAGTCTCTGGAGTCCCTGTTGACTACAGCCACTACATACAAGGACAAAGCAAGGGCAGGAGGGAAGATAGAGGTAAAATGAGTTGCTGAAGGTCAAATATTAGATCAGGAGAGAAGAGAAATCAGACCCTACAGTTCCTCACCCCTCCAGTACGTTCTCCTCTGAACCGTAACAAAACCCCAGAACAACAACGGGATTTAGCTGCTGCTGACACAGGAGCTTCCTGTGTTCCAGGGAAAAACTCTGTATTTTGGTATAGGACCAAATGCACATGGAAAAAACCCCCTCTTTACTAGCATGGCCCCACGGTTCAGTGAAATACAGTGACAAGCAAGATGACTTAAAGGGGAATGAAATACGTGTCCTGTCATATTAGAAGAAGGCCCTAAAAGGGTACAGCCCCAATCTTTGGTTGTAAATTGATAAAGACACAAAACTGCCATTTGCTGCTAAGTGACTCCTAACGATTAAACAACCTTTCTCCTCCCACCCCCTCGGGGCATTTACAGATAATATAAGAAAGATTTTGCACATTGTTTAGCTTACATGGCCATCTGGTCCTTCTGCATTTCAGTAGCCTTGAACATTAAAAAAAGCGCCCAATAGATAAAGAAAACCAGCCCTATCTTATCAGAGACCTGGAGGAGTTTAACTCTGTCAGAGTACACAGGATTAACCAAGTCCTTACAGCTCTTTAATTGTTTCCATCTTGATTAACAGTCATACCCATCACAGCTTTGTGTTGTCCCCTGTAAACTGAGCTGTTCCTTACTGACACTGTTTGTTTCAACCATGAAACACAACACCAGCAGTTGCATCCACCTTCTGTAGGTGTTCTGCTCCTGGACAATGGAGACACAACAGAGGCACATGCTGAGAAAAGATACACACGGGGTTTTCAGCCAAAATTCAAAAACAATATTATTAGAAAGGTCTTCTGTGAGTAGGGAAAAGGATGTTCTTTTCAAAGGAAAATGCAGTGGTCTTGGACTAACTCAGAAACCTGCTTCCCGCTGCTGAGACGTCACCTAATCCCACTGCACTCAGCAGTTTCTTCATCTGCTTTTGCTCAAGGGGATAAAAGCACAATTCCCCCAAAGAAACACGCTCCAAAGTCCCTGGAAACAACAAAAAGTTTGGTCTCAACTCAGCTTATGGTTGGCTTATGGTTGAATCCAGCATTTGTTCTGGGGTTAATTCCCACTCCCCTCTTCCCCGTGGAAGAAAACCAAGAAGGATTGAGTCTGTTTGGAAAGAAATGTGATTTCCTTAAGAATGTGGCTTTGGGCCTTGGAGGAAGGTGCCAGCTGAGGATGCTTTCACCTGTAGTGCTGGAGCAGGTTTTTGAGTGAAATCTGTAGCAGCAGGGAAGATTCGGTATAAATGCACCATAAATAACAGGGGATGTACAGATATGCTGAGACAGAAACCACTCAGGCTGTGTTCCCAACTGCACTTTGCATTGTAACATCGCTCGTTTGCATTTTAGGGAGAGCTGGGAGCTGATAAATGTGCTGCAACATCCAGCTTTTGGGTATCAGCTGCCAGAGTGCAATAGAATACCCAGAGTCAGGTACCTCGTCCTTCTATTTATAGCCCGGAGAGTGTCAGACTCTTCCCAAGGGCGAGTGGAAACTCCCACCTGCCAAGCAGAGAGACCTGGGAGAAGGAAACATCAAAGGAGGGATGTATTAGACTTGCTTTGCATAGCCAGTGTGTAGGTGTTTCCATCAGCTCGGGATCCTGGGCCCACACATCCGGGGTTTCAGAGTCTGTCAGTGCTCTTTGAAGGATCACAGCAAGGACAACAATTGCTGTTTAACACCGTGGGTGTCAGGGGTGCATTTGATGTTTGTTATATGTACTGATCTAGGTGGTAGAGAAATACACAGGAAAGGGGAGACTGTCTCCAAATCCATCCAGGTGACAGTCCAAATGTCTCTCTCTACCTGCTTGGACTGTGCCCTCCTCCAGGCTGAGGTATTGAGGGTTTGGTGGGTGGTTACCTCACACGCCTGCTAAAAATGGGCTGCAGCACTAAATAAACCTCAAAGAACAGAGCAAGAGGCTTAACTGTGTTTCCTACTTGTTGTAAGACAGGAATTTCACTTCTATTTTCTGCTCCTACAATTTGTTCTGGTTTTTAAGCCAGCAACCATTTCAGATGAAAAGCCTGAGCAGAACTGGGGACAGCAGCCAATGCATTGTAATGATTCTAAGGGCCCGAGGTTGATTGAGAGGTTATCAATAAAATTTGGTGGGAGGACACACTGTGCCCTCTGCAGCATCACAGTTTGCCTACAGAGGATTTTCTTTGACTCCATGCAAGTGGCTGTGGGCTACAGCTTTATAATTCCATTTGCCTGAACTTTCACCAAAACTATTTTCAGAAAATGTAATTATTTCAGGGTTAAATTTGTGGATAGGCTGCCCTATACCCTCCATATTGATTTTCATTTGTGCAAGAGTGGGAAGAATTAGCCTCACAAAGAACAATATCCCATGTGAAGGAATGAAGAACAGAAAGAACAAGTTAGCAGATTGCCACATAATGATCTCCTCAGTACAAAATGTGTCTGGTAATGACAGTTATATTGCCAAGGAGCAGAGAAATTCAAATTGGTTCTCAAAGCTTCGACGGCTAAAATGTGGGGATATTATCATAAAATCATCAAGTCTGTATGGGAATGAGGGGTTTAACCTTCCAGGCATGTCTAATATCTGCACAGGATAATGAGTTTATAAATTCATTTTGCTTGTTTACCTCTATTTAATGCTATTATGTTTATTCCTCTTAACACAATGTTTCTCTTAACACAGTAAGATCAGTAGCAGTCAGGAATTTGGGTGAAAGACACCTGATTAATGTGCTTTATCTTAAAGCAACATTACAACACTTTAAAATCTTACCATTATTCAAACACATCGAGACTCGTGCGGTGACCTGAATATTGTCAGTGGAAGGTGCAGCACGTTAAGGAAACCCATTCTGGCTGTAACTTACCTGGCTCAGGTAACACCTGCAGAGCTGCACAGCAAACCCAAGGGCCCGAGGCAGGTACTTGGGTTGCCTTGGAGGGCACACAGATGTGTTATCGCTGATGTTGTTACTTGAGCTCGTGAGATTAAGCCCAGGCTGCACCTCACCTTCCTGAATTCAGCATCGACATCCACCTGAGTGGAAAGTAGCAAATGTGCCAGTTTGGATGCTCAGAGGAGCAAACAGGAATTGTTTCAGCATGAAGGCACAGGTATTCAGTGAGAAAAAGCGATTTGGGGTTGGAAGGACACTCCTAAACTTGCTTTTTTTCCCTAGAACTTGGGTTTCAGCATGACTCTCATCATTGGACTATATCGTGATATAAGGTAGAACTGCTGAATGACCTCGAATTCCACTGCCATGGGGGGAAAAGGGGAGTAACAAAAGTCAACAAACACTGAGGACTGCATTGGATTGGAGTCTGGACAGTCTGTAAGTCTGAGCTCCTGTAGTTCTGTTTTCTAATTGGATCTTTTGCAAGCCATTGGGAAACCTGGCAGCACTCAGTAAACTCCATGCTGATTTTTTATTATCTATAGCAAATAAATGATTGTAGGATTAGCATTGGTCAGTGTTTGTGACCTGTGCTGTAACCTTTGTCAATCTGTACAGAACTGTGACATTTCTCCAGCTGCTGCAGCCTGGGACGTGCAGAGACACTGACTTTCCAGTAATCGCTGCCGTGGGGAGCAGCTCTGTGCTCTGACAGAATGGCCTTTAATCCATTTATTGCTGTATTACAGTCGTGTTTATATGCAGAATTACTGATATATTTCTGTAACTCCACGTGAAGGTCCCGCGTTTTCAGGCTGTTGGAAGGGCGTGGCTGTGCCCTGCCGCTGCCCATCGCTCCCGCTGCTCAGCACTCTCCCGTTTACCAACACTCCTTTTATCCCAACACCGTCCACATTTTTGCAGTGCCACCAAGCGGATGGTTCCTCCCTTAGCATTTTAGTTTCACACGTTATCATTTATAAACAAACGCAGAACTGTCCAGTAGCGGAGAGTGGTGATAAGCACGACCCACCCCAGCAAAGCTGGTAGGGGAAGAAATAAAGGGTCTTTAATGAAAACCCTTTAATAATGTGTTTGTGATGCTTTTGAGGCCTGTGGAAATGTGTCTCTGGCTCCTCAGGAGGCAGCACAGCACAGTCACTGAGGTGTGAACATGGACTTTCTGGCCTTCTCAGTGCAAGAGAAGACTTGGAGCTCCTGGACTGGGACCAGAGGAGGGCAGTGAGGATGATTAAAGGACTTGGAGCCTCTCTTAGGCTGAAAGGCTCAGGGAACTGGGCCTGTTCAGCCTTGAGATGACAGAGGGGATCACATCAATGAGTATAAATATCTAAAGAAGGGCTGCCAGAAGGTGGACCAGGCTCCGCTCTGTGGTGCCAAGCAACAGGACAAGACACAATGGGGAGAAACTGTTGCACAGGAAGTTACACCTGAATATGAGGAAGAACTTTATCGTGTGGGTGACCAAGCACTGAACATGCTGCCCAGAGAGGGTGTGGAGCCTCCCCCACATTCCAGAACCACTTGGACACAACCCCGTTACCATGTGCTCTGGGATGACCCTGCTTGAGCAGGGAGGGGGCACCAGACGACCCACTGTGGTTTCTTCCAGCCTCACCCGGTCCGTGAGTCTGTGGGTGGCCGGAGGGCAGCGCGACGTCTGGAGGCTCATCACACTGTCCCTGGGTCGCGGTGAGGAGTGAGGGCTCCGTGACCCGGACCAGATGACCTCTGGAGCCAGGTAACCCCCAGGTACAGATAACCCCTAAGTACCGATGACCCGCCCGCCATCTTGGTGCACCGCCCCCGCGCCGGGCGGGACCTCAGGGCCGGGCCTCGTCCCTGCGCGCCCAGCGTCCTCACCTCCCTCACCCCGCCAGCCAATGAGCGGCAAGCGAGGGCGGGGAAACGCTGTCAGCAGCCAATAAAAATTAAACGGCGGCCACGGGGCGGCCAATAAGCGGCCCGCTCCGGGATTGGGGTGCTGCCCATCAACGACCGCCAGCGAGGCCGATTGGAGGCTGCGTGCTGGAGGGCGGGCCGGGAGTGGCCAATGAGCGTTGGCGGGTGAGATTTGAAAGCGAGGCGGGGCGGTGTGGCGCGCGCAAGGGGCTGAGGGCCGTGCAGGTAATGGACGGGACGGGACGGGACGGGACGGGACGGGACGGGACGGGACGGGACGGGACGGGACGGGACGGGACGGGACCAGTCCTGGGAGTCTCGGGGGGATTTGGGGGCCATAAGAGGAGTTTAAGGCCCCGGGAATGGGCTTCGTGACGGCCCCCGCGGCGGGGGAGGTCGTGCCCGAGGAGGGGTCTGTGGTAGCGGTGCCTCCTCGCTGAGCTGGGCTGGGAACACCATGGAACACTGAGGGGACAGGACAGTCCTCTTGGCGAGCCCTCACAGCGGGGTCTGGGGGTGCCCGGCAGCACGTCCCGACCCCCGAGGTCCGTCCCGAAACCGCTGAGTCCAGGCCTTATTCAGCGTTAAACTTGCTGCGTTTAAACACAGCGGTGTTTGCTCTGCCTGCTCTCATTTCTCGCTGTTCGGGCTAAAAGTGCCAACTGAGCACCTAAATGTTTTTATATCCGTTTATTATTATCCAACTATATCCAGTTATTATTGCCCCTTGGTTCTTGTGGTGTTGCTGGTCAAAAGTGGCTCTTTTCCCTCGCTTTCACTTTTAAAAATAAGTTTTCAGCTTTAATTTCCAGTAGTCATGTGTCAGCCACTCACAAATCTTTTGTATAAGCTTTCTGTCCCTTTCCTGATAACGGTCTTTATTTGAATTTATGCCAATTTAAATACCAACTAATCTTCCAGGCTTTCAGTTTGGGTGAGGTAACACACAGGACCAATAACCTGGAGAGAAGAGACAGGTATGTTTGTTCTAAATATAACTAAGATTTTGAGCATGTCACACATTTTTAATGAGAGATCGTTGGTAACATCCTGCTTTGCTTTTGCTGACCTGGGAAGTGAGTTGGGAATACCTTTGTGGGAAGCCCTCTCTGTGTCTCTGTTTGTATTACATTTGCCTTCTTCAAAATTTAGTTTAATTTTTATGCATGACTTGTTACTGAGGTGTAGATCACTTCTTCATGAGGCTTTTTCCTGGGAGAAGGTCCTAAGTTCAAGGAGGTAGATAGTAGGAATGTATTCCCACTGTTTTCTTATGGCTTTCTGTAATGCCATGTACTTACTAACAAGATCTGCAATTAATAACAATTCTGTAATTACTGATTCTGTAGTTACTAACAAGATCAGTTAAAATATGATAGTTGAAAAGTCTCATCCTGTACTCAATAAATTAAATGTAAAGCAGGGTGAACATGACCTGTGAGCTACAGTAGAGTTAGCCTGATGATTTGCAATCATTGTTAATTAACTGGCGTCTTTAATCAGTTTCTGAGAGTTGGAATGCAAGCTGAAGGGTGAAACCCAAGATATTCACAAATCAGGTGGTGTTGACATGGACCAGCTCTTCCAGGATTGTGTGGAATTGCAATGGAAGTGATCCAGTCTCTGATTTGAGTGTTGATTTTTATTCCCCTTTGTTCTTTTTAACTTCCACGGACCATTTTGCTCCTGCAGCACTGAACATACTGGGAGGGGGGGAGAAGACAGAATACACCCATTTAGGTTTCTGACTCCTACATTATCTCCAGTATCTATTCTAAGAGCTTCCAGATGGTTGTGGAGATGCCATGCAAGGTACTCCCTACACGAACAGTGCCATGGAATTAGGAATAAGGAGATGCCACTGCCAGCATTAGTGGTGTCTGAACAGGCTTGGTCTGTGTTCCTTCCTTCCAACAGCTCAGGTTCTCTCCTTGGTGCTTTTTCCATGAGAATATACAATTTATTTCTGTCCTCTTTCTATTTTAGTGCATTTTTCTTCTGACATTTGGGTTTTACAGTTAGGCTGCTGGTTGTGGTTTTGGGTTCTGGTAGCAAATGGATGGGAAGGGGATGGACTTCAAGAAATCCCCTATGCCCGTTGTCAAGGCTGATCTTTTCAGTTCAGCTCACTGATTATTCCTTTAGTTTGATCAGAGCTTGCTGTCTTGAAGTGAGGAACCTCAGTAAATGACTAATTTATCAATAAATTAATAACACTTGGGTATTTAGTTTATCACCTTGCTTACTGTAGAGCTGTTTCCTGGAAGTGGTAGAAGATGAGATGTCTGTTTTCCACCCTGCTTGAGATGGAAAACCCTTGACAAGACAGGCTTCAGTGGGATGCAGGGGATTATATCCCAGAATGGTTTGGGTTGGAAGGGACCTTAAAGCCCATCCAGTTCCATCCCCCTGCCATGGGCAGGGACACCTTCCGCTATCCCAGGTTGCTCCAAGCCCCATCCAACCTGGCCTTGAACACTGCCAGGGATCCAGGGGCAGCCACAGCTTCTCTGGGCAACCTGTGCCAGGGCCTCACCACCCTCACTGCAAACATTTTTTTTCCTATTATCCCATATAACTCTGCCTTCTCCCTTGTCCAAAGCCCCTCTCCAGCTTTTGTGGAACCCCATCAGCAGAAACCAGCTGGCTTAAGTGTCCCTCAGGTTAAAAANTCTCTCCTGCAACCCCTTTAGGTACTATCAGCAGAAACCAACTGACTTAAGTGTCCCTCAGGTTAAAAAAGTAGGGAGAAATCCTGCTTGAAATAACCACTCTTGTATTGCAGTTGCATCCTGGAAACTCAGCTGTGGAATAGTGCCAAGTATTCTGATGCGGGACAAAAATTCCTTGCCATCAGATAGAGTGTAATCCAAATGCTCAGTGGCAGCTTCCAAGTATTGTCCTAGAGCCTTGTCATTGTCATGTTCTCCCTCATCTCCTTAACGTGGAAAACAGCTGTGGTGAGGACAGACCTGCCAGCCAATCCCAGGCAGGGCTGCAGTGTCCCCTCCTAACTCTGTGTCACACTTGTTGACCACTGAACAACCCAAATAGCCCCTGGAATAAATAAAATAATGAGAAATTACTGAAAGGGTCATTACTGAAATTATAATTGGAGTGTTTTTCTGGTACTTGTGCAGAAACAAAGAACTTGGGGCTTTGCCCGTTAACGTGCAAACTTTTATGAAAAAAAAAAAGAAAACATGACAGTTTTTCCCTTAATCCTTATGATTTTTGTCCCAGATCCTCAGGATGGCTGCTACCTCCCAGTTTGCCAGTCGCTACAAGAAGGATTTGAGCACGGAAACCCTGAGAGCCAAAGTTGCCCGCAGGAGATCGACCCTCCAGAAGGAGAACAGGCACAAGCTGTTTGAGAAGGGCCGGCAGCTCGGGCTGGGAGATCTCAGTGTCCAGCTCTCCAAAGAGAAAGGAATTTCTGAACTCAAGGAAACAAGGGAAACATGCTCTCAAGAGAGCAGCAGCGGAAAACAAAGTAAAGGCTTGTTATGGACCTTTTTTAAAATGTTAAAAAATTTCTTTGAGTTGATTTCATAACATTATCAAAGGGACCTAATTGCAGGCAACGTTTTTATTTGAAGAAAAGGCTTAAGATTTAAAACCCAGTGAATACCAGTCCTTCTAACTGTTAAAATCAAGAAAATAAAATCTCAATACAGGTGTATCCTCCTCCCTGCTCTGGTGGTGTGGGTGGGGTTTTGCTCTTATTTGGCTGGAACACCTAAAGGAAAAATGCATTTTGCTATTAATACTCAATAGGAAGTCTCTTAATGATTGCTTTGTCCTTCAAGACTTGAAAAACTCCAATCTAAAATCTCACCTAACATACAACTGGTGTCTGTCACCTCCTTGAACTGTGCTTAGAAATGGGCAATTATATATTATAATTTATATGCAATTATTAATGGGTAAATGCACAGCATAATTTTATTTTAAAAATCGCTAGTTTTTGACAACTCATCTTTCCCCTCAGAAAATAGAGCCTGCATATGTGCTGAATTTTTGCCTCCTTGGGTCTCCCGGATGCTTGAGGTCTAAGAAATTAAGTTAACCTATAAAAAAGTTCAGAGATTTCTTTCTTTAGAAATATTTTCACCTTCAATATTTTGATAGCAGAAGATTTTTGGAAGATAGTCCCTTATTGGAAGATAAGTGCAGTTTGTATTTAATAATATCAAGTATTAAATTTAATAAATTTATCTTGAATAAATTTCAACTTTAAGTAGATATTAATTTTTCAGATACACATGTAATTCAAGTTAAGCATCATCTTAAGGTCTTGTTATTTCATATAATTTCTGCCTCATTTATTCTCAGCCAGAGCCAGACCTTGGTATCTAAAGCTGAAAAAATCCAGAGATTCCAGACTGTCTTCTGCTCTTTGACTTAAGATGTTTATTGCAAGTTCCTGGCTTGCTTCTTGTCAGCTCAAAAATACCTTTGTGGTTTTAAAACACATCTGTCTTCCCTCTTTGCTCCAGAACAACCTGCAAGTGCAGCCACCAAGAGGCTGAACGAGCGCAGGGAGATGCTCCAGCGCTACAAGGAACAGAAGGAGCTTCGGAAACTGGTGGAGCAGAGAGAGAAAGCCAAGAAGGGAGTGTTCAAAGTGGGGTTGTACAGGCCAGCTGCACCTGGGTTTCTTCCACCTGAGGATCCAGCTCCAGCAAAGCCAAAAGAGAAGGTGATAAGAGTAATGTTTCGTGTCTAAGTTAATTACATCTGTAAACTCTACTAGAATTTCGGTTTGTGTACAAAACCTGTGCCTTATTCCAAGTAAAGAGTTTATTTTGAAAATGCTTCACACATATTTCTGTTATGAGAAGGAATAATGAAGGAGCAATTTGGCTCATCTTTTAAAAACAAAGCTGGAAATACTATTGGTGATATGTGGATTTTTGTATTTATGACTCTGTTCGGTTCAAAACCTGGAATGATTCCTCCACAAATGAAAGAGCTAAATTGTTTTAGAACTAGTAACTTGCTCCTCTCTAGTCCACTTGACTTTGAAAGTTTTTCAGGTTACAGACTTGCCCCATTTTGCATGGACATGTTGGTTTTCCACATTTATGCCTCTTGCTCACCCTCACAGTGACGAGAGGGAAAAGGAGTATATTAACCCTTATTTCCTTGGACGTGTTTCCAGGCAGCTCCTGCTTTCTCTGGAAGGATGACTCGATCAAAGGCCAAAATCCAAGAAGGAAAATCTCTGATACCATCTCTGATACCAACAGCACCTAAGTCCTCTACGGTTTGTTTTTTTCTATATGCATATATAAACCTCAGTGAACAAATTTAGAGAGAAGGGTGCAGTTTCAGACCATAACTCAGGGTTGTATCTTTGCAAGTTCTGGATATTTTCAATCAAATATTTCAAGATATTGTAGCCAGCAAGGACTGCAAATGTGTAGAGGTGGTGGTGAGACTCAAGTTATGACCTTTGATTTGGGCTTGGGGAACCCAGTGCAATCCCCCTTGAATGCACAAACTGTCACGAATGCAGATTATAAGAATCAGTTAATTCTTCACACGTGCCAGCACTAAAGTAATTTTTATTTTTACTGTGAAGCATGGCAGTCCCTTGTGCTATTAATTTTATTAAAATGTAGGAATTTTTATTAAAAAAGTTGAGGAATTTCAAGTATGGCAATCTCTAAAAGAAGCTGCATTTTGAATCATGCCTTAGAAAACCTCAGTGTATTTGAAGTAATTCCAGTCATAACTTTACAAAGGGATAAGTGAGTTAATATTGATTTTTTTTTTAACTGATTTTTGAAACACAATGTGTACAAAGACGTGGCAGTAATTGGGACCTCATTTCATAATAAATATTTTCAATATTTTTCTTCATTCTTTTTCTGACAATTTCTTAACTATTTGGGTAATGGATGTTAACACACATCTCAACCAATCTGGTTTGTTATCGTTAGTGTTTCTTTATTTTCTAAAGCCCTCTATGCCAAATTACTTGACTTTCTGTTTTCCTGTGAGCTAGAACAGAGAGATGAGGAAGGAAATTTGGCTGCTGAATTTCTGGAAATCTGATATTTCATGAAGGAATGTTGTTGTGTTTTTTTCCCCTCACAGGTCAGTGCCCTCGGGCAGAGCGTGCGCCCTGCGCAAGCGGGACGTCAGCAGAGGGGTACAGCCAAAGGGGCTGAGAAAGAGAAAGGTATGGAAATAGCATGATCCCTGCACCTGAGCCTGTGGAAGGATGCTGCTGGTTTGGGTTTGGGTGTAGGAAATGAGGAGTCTTTGAAGGATGGCCAACCCCAACCAGCTGTGACAAGAGTATGGCAGCTGGCAGATCATCCAGGGATCTCATGTGCTTGTTGCCTCCATAGGCTGGAGGAAATGGAATGCAGGGTACTGGCATTCCAGGTTACTGATTATTCACCCCAGGAGAGGGAAAAGAAACAGGTCAGTGGGCAGGACTGCATGAGTGCCAGCTGCCTTAGCTCCTGGAGCTGTGCAGAGCTTTCTGTTTGCCTCCGAGAGGAATATCACTGGTAGCAACTGCTGCTGTCACAGAAGAGCAAGAGACTTCATCTGGGAAGATGAAAAGTAGCTGGCATAAGGAAAATACTATTTTTCCTTGGTATTGTGGATAGCCTGAAAAATAGCTGTTTGTAGGAGCTGTAAATATTTACATTGAGATCTGTCTTTTGTCTGTACAGAAGGTACACTGATGTCAGATCTCTCAATGAAAATACTTGTGTAATTCAGCACTGGAAAAGGTTTGGAAAAGGATAGCCTGCTGGCAAAGCACACCAACATATGATGCTGGAGCCAGGAGCCCAAACTTCTGGTGCACACCAGTGCAGCTGAGTGAATGTGTGATTGTCCTCTTCAAAAAACAACAAGTGCAGTCTTACATTTTCGTATTTTAAAACAGTCCTTTCTGTGTCTGCCACTTTCTGTGTGACAATTACATATATTTCTTAAGGAAAGAACAGCTAAAAAAATCCATGCCACCTTTAGGGGAGTAGAATAGCTCTGATTAGAAATTCTTCCTCACAGCCCAGTGATATCTATGCCTTAAGTAGATACAGCCAAGTCATGTGGAACATTGATGTTAATCAAGATATTCACTAATTCAAAGTGAAATGACTTTCACATCATTAATCTAATTAAATCAGCAAGCAGCAGACCTTTATTTAAGTATATTTCAGTAGTGCCTTCAGTGAATGTTGAAAAGATCAATTATCATTGTTTGTTATAACAATTAAAATGTTTAAACTTTGAAAAATTGCCATCCACTTGGATAGATTGTTCCTTTTGTGCTGAATCAAGGATATGCAATATATGTGTTTAAACTCCCCTGCCTGTGGCAGGGGGCTTGGATTGAGATGGTCTTTAATGTCCCTTCCAACCCAAACCATTGTGTGATTCTGTGAAACACCAGTATAAAAACATTTGTGAAGTGAATGTTTGAGAAATCAAATATTATAATTGTTTATCTAGTAAATTTTTTTCCCCAGCTTGTCATTTTAACCCTACAGAATGGCAGCTGGACATTAAAGACATTAATAACATTAACCAAGTACTGGATTTCAGGCAGATGCAGAAAGAGCTCCCATGAAATTTTTCTGTGCAGGAAAATGCTGTCATTTTTAAAGGCTGTTAGAAACAGCACTAAAACACAAAGATGAAAATGATTAAGATGGGTAAGATGGTGCATGAACTTGTTATATTTTATAAAGAGGCAATTAGTCTTAAGGATACTTTGTTAGATTACATTAAATTCTGACCTTGGAAATCTTGGAATATAATAGCCTTTTTTTACACTGATAGTTTGCTTAAGCTTCCAGCTGTGCAAATAACCAAAGTTATTATTCTAGAAAGCTTCATCTGTCCCACAGGGATGGCATTGACTCTGATTGCAGGGAACAGGGAGAAGGACAAAAAACCCTGGCCCTGTTCATTCTGGCGAAACAATGCAACTGATAATTGCTTGTGCCCTTTTCTGATGTCTGCAAAATTTGAACTTTCGGTTGTTACTTGAGTGCAGCTTCCTGAAATCTCTGGAATTAATGTCTCTGACAGTGTTGCAGACTGCAGCCCAGCCAGCCGCAAATGTGAGGATCACCAGAGCAGCTGCCTCTGCAGCCAGGCAGGTGCTGAAACCAACAGCTACTGCTGCTACTGCAGGTGAGTGAGGCAGTGAGTTGTGTAGCTCAACTGTGCTTAGACTCTACCTAAATCATGCCAAATTGTCAGGTAAGAAAAGGACTGAACAGTGTATCACTTAGACTCTCATCTGGAACTCTCTTGCAATATTTAAACCAAGATGTTGAAACCAACACTGGACAATTTCCCATAAAATCCATCACTGTGGAACATCGGTGTCCACATGATAATTACAGACCCACAGAACAAAGCCAGAACTGGTAAAGATTTGCCACTTTGATTGTTCCTGTTTATGGACATGATTATTAAATGTGGGAGCAGGAACAGATACCTCTAGGTGAGATGAGAGCCTTTGTTCCTCAGGTCAGGAATTGCTCTTTGTCTGTGTTTGCCTGTTTACTAGAATTTAATTCACCAACAGAAATCCATGTAGAAATTAAAAATCTGAACTTGAATTGGTCTGACATTCGCTCTTCAACCTTTAAGGAAATAAAGTGACTTTTATATTTTATCTACAGACTAATGACTTAATGAATCTGTTTGCCTGTCTGGATGATGCATTTCTTACTAGACTGTTAAATCCAGGGCCAAGTTTTCTTTTGAATGAACATTTGCAGTGTTCTGTCTTCCCTCCAACCACCTCCCACTTAAGAAGCAAAACAATCTCTCCCTGTCTTTAGCAACTGGGTTTTTATGGCAGCCTTTTGGTGAAAGATTTACCTTAATCAGGTGCCTTTTTGACCTCTGGGAGTTTCTCTTGTTCTAGGTAACCAGTCACAGAGAAAGACAACAAATGCAGGGAAGCAGAAGCAAGCTGTCAGACCTGATACCACGAAGGTAGGTTGTTTAATATGTGAAATGGAAGATCAATAAAACTGATTTAGGAGCCAATAAGAGTCAGTGTCATTGTAGCTGAAATAAATGTTCAAGCATAGATGTGATAAGTTCACTACTAAGCTAGATTTTGGGAAGGAGCTGTATGTATTTATACTGCCATATTTTAAAAATTAAGCTCAAATTTAGTGCTTCTATAGAATTTTGGAATGCCATGAGTTGTGAGGGACCCACAGGGATTATCAAAGTCCATCTCTTGGCCTTGAACAGGACAACATCAGAAATCCCACCATGGACTATTAATCAAGATCTGGACAATGATTTAAAATAGACAAGAAGTTCTTACATGACATATCTCANCCAGAAATCCCACCATGGACATGGATGTGATTGATGAATAACTGGGCTATTAATCAAGATCTGGATAATGATTTAAAATAGACAAGAAGTTCTTACATGACATATCTCACATTTGATGTTTTAACTAGTAAAAAACAAAAAAAGACTTTTGCTGATTTAATCAAGCAGTTGTGAATTTGGTGCAGTTGATTCCTTTTTGAAGCATGGCTTGAATCCTTTCCATCTTGGGTAACAATCTGAGACTCTAAAAACTAAGAAATAAACACATTTTTAGGTTTTGAACCATGAAAAAATAAAGCTATTCTCTGCAAAGCAGACAAGATTTATAATTCACATTGTGGTTCCTGGTGTCATCACTATGACAATGTTTCTGCCTCTATCAATGATTTTTCTCCTTTACACTCCACTATTCCCTCTCACACATCCCATCTCTGTTCCTGTTTCCATAACTGCACCTGTGTGTGCTCTGGTGTTCTCTTGAAACTGTGCAACCACACACAAACAGGAGGTAAGAGCACTTATATCTTCCTTAGACAAGCACCTCTTCCCAGGCAGGAGTTCCTGCCAGTTGGTAAACTCCTGCTGTAACCACAAAGTCATCACACTTTGAAAAAGTGTGTTAAAAGCAGAACTGGAGGTTTACATTCCTACCAGGGGTCACTGAAGTATAACAAGGGTTTCAAATGGATTGAAGGTGTCTTTTCTTCATAAACAGTCTAAGTTCTTTTGGCTGGTTTGAGCTACCAGTCTCTCAGTTGGCTATCTCATAAATGTGTTCTGTGTGACTATCTGGCCCACACATCTCATTAGAATGTGGATTCAACTTACTGTTGAATTTTTTTCTCCTCTAATGACATTCTGTGGTCCCAACTGCACTTGTCTTGGACTGCATTCCTCAGCTATCAGCCTATTTCAGTTTGTTTTTCAGCCTTTGGATTGCAGTATGTGGATAAACTGATTATTCCACAGGCTAGTTGGATTTGGAGCCAGTAATTCTCCTCTTCAGGAGTTTATCACCTTAAAGCATTTTTTTCTAGCAGTGGGAGCAAGCATTTGCTAATTGTAATTATTGTTTTGGTAGGTGAGGTTCTGCTTTAGCCCCTTGAGTGCACAGTTGCATTCCTTGTAGTGAAGTGCTACTCCTGTTACTAAAATGACTTGCAGGTGTCAAAAATGTTGGCAAATCTTCACTTCTGTACAGGTAGAAGGTTGTAGAAGATGACCTGCCTGAAACTGCTCCCTTCCTGATGGCTTTCAGACATTCATGGTGTAATTTCCTGTAGCAAACACTTGATTGATGGGATAATTTGTGTATTTATGCTGTTACAGGTAATTCCTTCTAAACGTGAAGTGGAGAAAAATGCTCCAGTGGATCCAGGGGTGAAAGGTCCTACAGCTGATTCCAAACATTCAGCACCAGTAGAACTGGAGCAAGAAAAAACCTCAGTGGAAAACAACAATTCTGCTCCAGAGAGACCCAAAACGTGCTCTTTTGCACCTGGGAACTTTGTGTTTCAGCCACCGAGCGAATTAGCGAACTACAAAGTTAAACCCATGACTCCTTCAAGTGCAAAGGCTTTTTTGACACCCACTGCTGTCTGGAATTTCTCTAAATCTCCAGTGTAAGATTTTTGTTCTTCTAAAGGGGCCTAAAATGCAAGTGAACCTCTCTGTGTGGTGGTACAAGAAAACATTTGTGTGAGACGCACTGTGGAACAAGCTGTTGTGGGGTAGCAGCACCTGACCTTCATGGTTGGTCTCACTGATTAAATGTGGACTTAATATAACAGCAAATATGGATATAATCCTTAATTCTGTCCATGCTTTAGAAGCAGCTATCAGGGACTCTGCCCTATATCCCTCTGCACAGATTTATTAATTTTAATAAGATTTGCTTGAGTTCTCCAGTGTTGTGTGGAGGATTGCCTTCTAAACTGCATTTCTGTGGATTTGGCCATATTTGATACAAGCTTCTCAATGTGTCTTAACTCTGAATGTCCTTTTGTTTCTTTGCAGCAAAAGAAGTGAAAAATCCAGTGAAACTAAACCACAAAAGCCTAATTTAAGAAGTCGAATTCTACCTTCTGTTAAAGGCATTCAAGACCAGCAAGTGACCACAGGTTTGGAAGGAGAAGCAGGTAGGAAGTTCACATTTAGTTTCTTGTTCCAATGTTTTTAGTTATCGCTGGATTCTGAACAAATTCCATGTTTTTCAGCAGGCGAATCAGATGCGAAAACTTCCACTCAGAGATCAAATGAAACAACTCCTGTCTCAACAGCACTTGAAGGAAAGTCAGATGATACAAGAGAGCAAGAGCATGATGTGCCCTATTTCAGGTTGGGGTTCACTTGTTTCACTTCCCTGATGTCCATTTGAAGGTCCTTAACATGAGTAAGGAGACAGATTGTAAAGATCAGTTTAATTTAGGGGTGATGGGTGTCTGTCAGCTGTGACCTGAGCAGGCACATGTTCCTGTCTTCCCTTTTGTACTGTTAGTGCAAGGACAGAATAGAAAATTCTGGAGACTTAACACTCTGTCCAAAGGAACACGAGCTTGAAAGCAGTAAAAAAGAACTTACCTCTGAGCCAGTCAGCAAAATAAAACAATCTAATGACTTCTGCTCAAAGACTGTGGCTTCTCTGAAAGCAAAAGGACAGTCACCATTAACAGCCACAAGTCAAGAAATTCTCCAAAACAGTTTTTTTTTCTGTATCCCTTTATTTCCAGAAACATTCTTCGGACTGAGACGGAGAGGCTGCTGTCTCAGTGCCTCCAGTGGGATGGAAACCTGGAGCTGGACATTCCAGAGGATGGTAAGAGTGAGCTGCAGTAGGCACTAAAAGGGGCCTAATGGGAACTGAAGGGGACAGAGGGAAGTATATGTACCTGCTACTTGATAAATAGCACTGTCTGCAGCAATTAATAAAAGCTGTATTAGATAAAATTTAGAGTTGTATCTGCCTCGAGGCAAAAAGTCATGGTCTACTACTGCTAAGATTTGTGTAACACTTGATGTGATGGTGATTGATGAAGTGAACACAGTGCACATCAAGATAGTTGTTCTGTTGTCAGTTTGAAGTGTATTTAAATGCATGAACTTTAACTAAGCTGATTTTTTTTAATAAGATTAGTTTTTAATATAGAATAAGTGCCCTTATCTGGGAAAATGAAGGTGAGTCATTAATGCTTAGAGATTTTTTTGAAAGAAGCCAGTTTAGAGCAGATCAGTGGGTAGGGATGCTCCATCTGAATTATATTGTTCATCTATTGTAAACCTGCATAGTTCAAACAACAAACAAATTCCAGACTCTTCAAATACTCAATTTAAATCAACTGTGAAATGAGGGATTATTCCAAAATACTCTTTATTTTTTTTTTTCCTGTTGCTACAGCTAAAGACCTGATTCACACCACAATTGGTCAGACCAGACTGCTCATGGAAGAGAGGTTCAAACAGTTTGAAGGACTTGTTGATAACTGTGAGTTTAAACAAGGTGAAAAAGAAACAAGGTGTACAGACCTGGATGGATTTTGGGATATGATTAATTTTCAGGTATGTACTTGCATGTTGACCTACTAGAATAAAACTGATGGGGTTATTTACAAAACATGGATTGAAACTATTTTAATATTCAGATTGTTTTTCATTTTTAATGTAAAAAATGCAGATCCTTGTTCAACAGTTTCTGACAATGAACAATAGGAGTTGGTCTATTTATAATTCATGGACCAGTTCTTTTGTTGTGTCTTCTTGTGGCCTGTGTATCTTGTCTGTCTCTGCAATGAAGGTGTGTAGCCAAATTTTATTCTGGTTTGGAGTGAGGCTGCAGTCACAATGTCTATCTGGACCAAAAGCTGGGAAATTCTTGGAGCTCACCTGCAATGCAGAAACTACAAGAACCCTATTTAGGGGTGAGCTTAGGTGGTAGAAAACCTTCATCTCTTTTCCTCTGTTGATGTTTTCATTGATTTCAGACTGAAATATAATATTCTAAATTATCAAAAGGGCTCTCAACAGTACTTGTAAATCAGCATTCAACAAAGGAGCTTTTAATTTGTTAAATTAAATGCAAAGATGGATTTGCTATGGTCCTGGTCATAGCTTTTGAATTCCCTGCAGAAAGATTTGGTCTCCTTCTTCAGAGATATGTGAGATATTGTTTCCTGCAGAATGGAAACTGTGCTTGTTGGGATAAAGGCTATTGTGCAATGTGTTCTTTGGCTTTATTTAAATGTGACCACTGGCAAAGGGCTTGGATTCAGGGTGAAAACAGGGTGTTAAACCAGAACCAGCTCCTTTGTTTTAGATCTTAAACTGAGCAATTCTAGACTTCCCCTTCAAGCTACAGAAATGAGACCAGGCTTGCCATCTAAACTGAAGGTTGTGCAGGTGATGTGACCTTCATGTCGACTGTAAGAGAACATTTAATACTTCCCATCAGTTGGTGGCTTAATTGGCTTCTGTATTTACATCAAGAGTGCTTGAATGCATTAACTATGCTCGAAACTCTGATTTTATGAAACACTGTTCTGCTACAAGCCTGGTAAGTCTTGAAAATGAAACCTGGGCTATACTCGGGCTTTCCAATAGATCCAAGACGTGAATAAAAAATTTGATAATCTGAAGAAGCTTCAAGACAATGAGTGGAAGCCACTTGATGTCCCAAGCCAAGCAGTTGTCAAGGTATGAATAGCCCCTAAAGCACATCTTGTAGGGCTTCTTTAGATGTTAAAGTTCAAATATTCAGTGAAATTCCTCACCTTTCTCCCTTGCATCTCCCACGTGCACTTGTGTCAGTTGGTGTTTGTGGTGCTAGTTTCCCCTTTTGGCTGGGAAGATTGGAACTAAGAATTAACAATGACTTTTTTTTTTTTAGTCATTAGATTCCACTAAGATAACTCTGTTAAATTTAGGATGCAAACCTACCCTTACACTGTGTCTGGGCCACTGGCATTGACACTGACTTAACTGAAAAGGAAACCACATGGAAATTTGGGAGTGACTGCCAGTTTTGAGCAGGGAATGCTAAATCATTATGGTGTCCCAGCAAGCCAACACCATGGGTAGCTTTAAACTGCTGCTTCTCTAGGCACAAATAGATCTGACACAATCCAGAGTAAGTTATTGCTTATTGCAAAATGAGTTGGTTTATCTGCTCTTTGGTTTGCAATATGTAATTGCTTCTGAATGAAGCAAGTTAAATTTGCATTGCCTAAACTCTGTCCAGTTCCTTGAGATTGCTTAATTGATCATAAAAGTGATACAAAGGTTGATAAGGAACTCCAGGCACAGGAAACTGGATGGAATGTGGTCTGTGGGAGCTGCCCATAAATGCCAGAACCCTACAGGTGGTACAAAACAAAACTTTCCCTGAAAAACTGAACACCAGGGAAGGCTTCACTGCCTGCCTGGAGTCTGTCCTGTGGTTGCATTATGTCCCTGCCACTAGGAGTCCCTGCATCCCAGTGTTTCCAGTATCTTACTGGATTTGTTAGGAACAGAAGTTGTATTGGGTGTTTCTGAACTGCAGGCTCAGTTTGAAAAAAATTCTCAGTACTGTCATCACAGACTAACCTGAACAGCTGGTTGGCAGTCCAGAGAGTCTGGAGATGAGCAGAGACCTCAGTGCATAGAATTGTTGAGGTTGGAAAAGTCCTCTAAGACCATCATGTCCAACTGTTCCCCCAGCACTGACCCCAAGTGCCGCATCCACACGGCTCTGAAATCCCTCCAGGGATGGGGACTCCACCCCTGCCTGGGCAGCTGTGCCAGGGCTGCACAACCCTTTCAGTGAAGAAATTTTTCCCAATAACCAATCTAAACCTCCCTTGGTGCAAATTAAGTCCAGTTCCTCTCATCCTGTCACTTGTTACCCGGGTGAAGAAACCAACCCCCCTCCCCGGCTCCACCCTCCTGTCAGGGAGTTGTGGAGACCAGCAAGGCTCCCCCTGAGCCTCCTTTTTCCCTGATGCTCCTTGTGGGACCAACAGCTCTGTAGCTTATTCACGTGTAATGGCTTCTATCCAAAGCTTCCAGGTGTGACCTGGCTTTTCTTACCATTCCAGAAAAAGGCGGTTCCAGTGGGAGTGCCTAAAGCAAAGCTGGAAGCAGCTGCAAGAGCTGCTGCCCGGAGCCGCCTGGCTTCTGTAAAGGCAGCCATGAGGGAGAAAATGAAGTGTGAGGGAGCTGCTGATGGTCAGGAGACGCTGCCACAAGCAGAAAAAGTGGTTTTTGAAGCGGGATTTTTCAGAGTTGAAAGCCCTGTGAAAAACTTTACAGGTGGGTAAAACTTAATCATGATTTCTGTGACCTGAAAGTACTGAAGAGGGGAGAGGAATTGGGCTGTTTATGCTGGATACAAGTCCAGGATGGACACAGGATTTCCAGTGCTGGACACAGGATTTCAACAAGCCACTAATTACATCAGGGCTCCAAAGTAAATTGTTGTACATGAATGTGCTGATTTGAGTGGTTATGGCAGCATGAAATCCCTGCTTAGACAGAGAGGTGAAATAGCTGGTTCATGCTTTTCCAGCATAAGTTTAATAATGAAATTCTAATCTCAGTGTTCCCAGGTTCAGCTGACAAACCTCCTCATCAAAGTCAGTGCCAGCTGATGTCCTCTAATTGTAAGACAGGAACTGGGATCTTTTATTTTTAACTAAAGCTCTTGCAGTGCTGTCTTCAAAGCTGCAAATAAAGTCTACCCATAATCTGTGTTCATGGGTAACACGATTGTAACATAATCCAGTTTGCTATAAAAGCTGTTTAATAGTTTGGGGGTTTTAACAGGTGCCCAAAATATAACTTCATTTTAAGTATCTTATTGACATCTATGTGCAGCCAGTATTTCCAGTAATTCTGGACTCCTTGGGAGCCATTCTGCTTCTCTCCCGTTTTTAGTTCACTATTTGACTTCAAATTCCCCCTTTTTTCTATTCTGTGCAGATCTCTCTTCTCATCAGACAACTAGCAATTTTTTTTATGTACCTCTTGTCAGCAGAGAACTCCTGAAAAGCTTTGAGCAACACTGGGTTTAAGCAAACTCCAGCAGAGAATCTGTTATAAGCATCAGTTCTGAAGCTGTGTCTTTTTAATTCTATCAAAATTACCTGATTTGAAAGGTGGAAGTTAATAATTTCCATTTCTCCTTGCAAGGTGTAGAAGTTTTCAATATAATATTTGCATGAGACAATTCAGCAAGCAGAAAACAATCATGTTTCTGGCTAGAATCATAATGATCAGTTCATTTCAGCTCCTGGAAACTGCTGTAGTAATGAAAAATTAAACACATTTTTCAGGCTTGCTTTCAAAGACGCCTCACAGATCTTCCCAGAGGACTCCTGGAAAACAAACAACTCCAAGATCATCCCGTAGAACTTTGCTTCCAGACACTCCTTCTGCTCTCCGTGACCCCGAGGATGCAACTGCAAAACAAACACCATTTGCACAGAATCTGAAAATGGACCAATTTCCCACTGCAAAAACTCCCCCACTGGATAAACTCCCTGATGGTGAACCAAGGTAGGCATGTTACGGCAGCTTTTAATTAACCTTGTACAAATAATTGTATAGTTTTGACTGAAAAGACACAAGATTAATGCCCATTAAAGGTTACCTTCCAACTTGGCAGTGATGAAGGTTGCAAAGTCCTTGTGACTTTTCCTTCCCTTAAGCAAATATTGAGAGCTTTTCCCAAATGTAATTTTGCTGCTGGGGTAGAAGTTTTATTGTTTGCCCAGAAAGTTTGATATAACTCACCAGTGCCAGCCATGCCAGCATAACTGCAGAACAAATTGTAATATCAGGTGGGCGAGTCAAAAGATGATTGAAGGTGATTGATGAAGATGATTGAGAAGAATGAAAATATTTTGGTTTCTTTTCCAGCATTTCCATGGTTGCAGAAGAAGAAATCTGTCCTGTTGCCAGCAGAGCAGAGGGAACTGAGGTAAGTCATGCATAGCTCATGTACATGCTTTAAAATACTCTATTCTTATCAGCAAAGAAAAAAGGTTTGTGATTATCCCCAGACACTTGGATTTCTGATCAAATCCTCACTTAGATATCTTCTGCATTCCCCAGGCTGGTGCTTTGTTCCTCTCAGTATGGACACAAACTGCTGCAGTTTGGGGACCTGCAGTTTGCAGCTGTGTTTTGGGAGGTCCTGGCTGCTGCATGAGGACACTTGGCACTGGGCAAGCAATGTGAAGTCCACTACCTGTGTTCTGGTGTGGATTTTGTAAATGCTTTTGCATTTGGGGGCCATGACTAAACATAGCAGCACTCTTGGTCCTCATGCTGCCATAGCACAGCCCTGGGCTGTTACTCTCTTTAAATTGTAGTAAGAACTGTGTTACTGATCCGAGGATCAGAAATCCGTGTTCTGAAATGCCTTGAGGACTTGGTGACATTACCTGTGTTTAAATAACCTTAAATTCAAAAAAAAACCAGGAATGCAACCTCCATAGTTTATCTGATACTGTGCTACTCAGTGAAAGCCAGGGCTTTGGAGTTAATCATTCGTTACTACCTTTCATTGGAAATGGAGTATCTTATTTTCATTTGTTCCTGCTTGGATCTGTGCATGACTGCAGCAGTCATTTCCCCTCCCATCCCCATATATATAATATCTATATATTTATATAGAAATCTTGGTCACTAATTTTTTTCTTATGCCTTTTACTACATCTTTTCTCTATCAAATGAGAAACTGCTTGTTGCTGGTGTCACTCTCTGGGGAATCAGCATTGCTGATAGGTTTTCCTTGAGGAAAAGTCTCACCAGAGAACATCCTCCCAATGTTTTTGGCACTTGAAGTTCAGAATCTTCTTTCCTGTGGAAGAGCTTCCTTCTACTTTTGAAGGCATTTTCAAGATCCATGTGAAATGGATCCCTGCCTGTGCTTTGTGAAGTCCCTGGAGTTAAAACTCCATCTCTCCTGAGTTGTCCATAAAACCTGTAGATTAGATGTGTGGGTTTGTTCTGACATAACAATGACATGGCTGGGGACAGTGAAAATCCCTGTTTTTCAGGTGCTGGAAAATTCTAGCAGTGAATCCAAAGCAATGGATGGCATGGAAGAGATGGAACTATCTACTGCAGAGCAAGGACAAGACGTTGTCATGTGCAGCCCGGAGAAAGATCCCGGCACAGGGACAAACTGTGCTCAGTCTGGAGAACCAAAAAGCCATCAAACAGGTGGATTTGCAGCTCCTGGAGCTGCAAAGTGTGGTTTGGGTGGGATTGCTGGGGGCCTTACGGTTATTCTAAGGTTTTATGATAATCTAAATATTATCTTTGAAATCACTGTGTCAGCTTGTTTTATGTGTGCTGTTAGCAAAACCTCACATGGTTTCTTTTAAGATGCAGAAAACAACATTTTTTTTTTTCAGCTCTGACCACATCAAACTATCTTCTTTTAAAAAATTAAATATTCTTATTTTTCAGATGTTTCATGTAGTGATTTGACATCCAATGACAGGAATCCTTTTGAAATGGTAAGCTGACCTTCAAATTTATTTGACTAAGACAAGCTGCATGTTCCAGTGCTGTTAACCTTTGCTACAGACTCGGTTACTGCACAAAGAAAATTAAACTCCTAAAGATGTTATCGAGGCAATTCATATAACTGTGAACACAAACCACAGTCCAGCTGTCTCCCTGCTCACACTGATATATCCCTTATTGCACATGATGAGTGTAGGATGAATCAAGACATTTATAACAGAATAACTTCCGATTCTTATCAGATTGATCCTCTAAATTATGTTTCTTGCAAATTTCCTGGTAGATATTCATTAACATAATGAACAGACTGGTTTTCCTCCACTTTCTTCCTGGAATTTTTCAAGTCTGTCACGACTTTCTTTTTTTAAATCACTTTAACATTTAGGGCTGGAAGTAGGATTCAACAGGGAGAAGTGTGCAAAGACTTTCAAAATGTTAATAAAATTTTGGGGTAGAATTTCTCGTGAAAAATCCTTTTTAAAATACGGATTATTGTTTTAAGTAAGGAGTGTCTTCAACACAGACCACATGAATTCACTTCTTATGCCTTGAAATAAGCTTGTAAAATTCCTCATAGCAAAGTCATGGTACTTCCAGTGGTCCAGGCTTCTGACTAACTGTTCCTCAAGCACTGACTCCACACTCTGATTCCTCCCTCAGCCAATGCTGGATGCTGAGCTTCTCTTCACTCCAGTCAAGACCAAAGCCCAGAAGTTTGCAGCAGCTGAAGTGTTCAGTGACCTCATCGTATTTTCTCCTGTTGTCCCCTCTGGGGATAAATGAAGAGGGACTTAAAATGCAAAATATGTACATCTTCTGAGTGAGAAACCCAGAGAGGGCATCTGCAACACAGACTGCTACCCTGGAACTGTGCTGGGAGTGAAGGGGTACCCGTAGTCATGGATCTGAAACTGGGTTTTGCAAGATTTTATGGTGCAGTTGTGCACCAAGCACTGCTGTATGTTGGTAGTGGGCTGTGTTCTGGTGATACCTGCTGTATCCAGTGCTTGTAAATTCTGACTGCAACCTGAAGTACTTTTATGTTGGTATCATTTCACGTATTTTCTGTCTCCTTCAGGTTGTAGAACTCTTCACCTCTAAACTTTTATGTCCTGGCCTTACTTACCTCATGATTTGTTATTATTACAAGGTGCCTACCAGACTGGCTGTGCCTGTGCCCTGTTCCTGATTGGGAGGGCACCTTGTGGTGCCTGTTCCCTCCCCAGAGCACTGCTCCATGCTCTGTCCATGCCCTGAGGGTTCCATTGCACCCTCAGGCTCCAGAGTTTGGTGTGTGAACAGCTGCCTCAGCACCAGCTCTGGCAGTGTTGGGTGCGTGTCCTTCTTTCCTGGGGGAATTTTCCTGCTGGCTTTGTAATATTAGAAACTATCTCAGAACAAGGATTTCATAGTCAGGTAATACCTTTTCTTGGCAATGTATTAAAATGGACACTGTTTATGATTTCCTTTAAGGACACAGTTTTCTATTGAGTATCTTAAGTACCTTCAAGCCAAACCGTATTTTCTCCTTGTTTTTTGACATGTTTAACCTCGGCCTCTTCTCTCATCTTGTTCCTTGTGCACTCCCTACCCACACTGTAACATATTTGTGCATAAGGAGGGTGCCAGTTATACAGACTTTGCATTTGAGGGGTAGTATTAAAATACCACCAGTTGTTGTATTTTTAACAAATACCTCACTGGGCTTCTTCTTGTACAGGTGACCTTAGTGTAACACACACATTCTTCCACCCAGCCTTGATTCCAAACCAAGCAGAGATAATTCAACCCCTCACCAGAAAGGGGTTAGTCTGGCTTAAGTTTTAACCTGGAAGCTGTGTACTGATTACACTGAAATAAAGAGAGGAAGCTGATGTGTGCTGGAATCCACTTTTTTTGAGCACTAAACTCCAGTTAAAATTTCAGGTAGCTCTTTATGACTTGTCTGCTCTGGTCGCTCATCAGCACAGTGACAGGGATTCCTGACATGTGGAATCATAGAATGGTTTGGGTTGGAAGGGACCTTAAAGATCATCTCATTCCAACCCCCTGCCATAGGCAGGGACACCTTCCACTAGCCCAGGTTGCTCCAAGCCCTGTCCAACCTGGCCTTGGACACTTCCAGGGATGGGGCAGCCACAGTTTCTCTGTGCTGATGGTAGCAGATTGCTGCTCTAGGCTGCTGGATCTGCTGGAAATTTTAAGGGCTCTGCTTGTAACTCAGCATCCCCAGGGATGAAAGAAACAACTGTCAAAAAACAGAATGAGACACATCAAAGAGATCTTTGGAAACTTCAGTAGTGGCCATTGTGCTGTTCTTGTTTTCCAGACAAGGCTGGAATGACTCACAGCAGAGGGAACATACTTCTGTTTTCTTTTTTTACCAGCCTGACTCACGAGGTGAACTTGCCAATAAACCTCCCCACCCTTGAAACCGGTCTTGAGTCACAGGAGTGATGAGTGGAGAGGAGCGCAGGGCTCGTGACCCGCTCCGTGGAGTACCTAACACTTGTGGGTATTGCATCTCCCTTGGGAGGGAGGAGTACTTGGGATACCCTGGTTTGGGCCACCAGCTGTGCAGATGGGCCTTTGGAGCACAGAGGGGTGACTTTTCCAGCCACAGTCTAATGGAGAGATTTTCCTTCCTCCAGCTCAGAACCCCCTCCCAAAAAAAAAAAACAGGGTCAGGCTCAGAGGCTCTCGAGTTATCCCTGTTTTCCAGTGCTTCCTAGAGGATTGCTACCCTAGTTCACAGGACAGAATGCCACAGGCTGCTTTCCCAAGCGCTCCTCTCCATAGAAATCAAGCTGCTCCTTGTGGTTCCTCTGTCTCTACAGCAGGAATTCAGCTCCTTCCCCAGTTGAACTCTGCTGGCCCGGAGGGTGTCGCGTCTTTGGAGATCTCACTGAAAACAACCTTTACTTGTGAAAACGTTTTATTACCCCCAAAGGAGTCACGTGAGAAGGCACTTTTGTTACACCACAAGAAGAGCACTGAGTGGACGTGGAGTGCTCCCCTGGCTAAATCATGGTGGGCACGACGCTGGTGAGGGCGACGTCCCCCGCGATGCAGAGCTTGGTGATCTCGTTCAGCTTCTTCTCGCGGAAGTTGTACTGCAGCAAGTGAGCGTCGTTGACGGCCACCTTGAAGTGATCCACCTCACACAGGATTTGGAGCTGAAATAAAAAAAACCTAAATCAGCCAAAAAAAAAAAACAAACCCAGGCTGGATTTGTTCTAGGAGAGGTTTTAAGCCACAGACTTGAGCGGGCTGGCACTGGCTGGAGGCTGCTGCCAGCGGAGTCCAGCCCTGTGGCATGTGGAGGAGCTGGTGCAGCAACTCTCAGCTGCAACACCAGTGACCTTTGCCTTTCCCAAAACTCTGCTGAGCTCTTCCTCCTCCATGTTTTAGCCCACTTTCTTCCTCCTCCTGGCCATGCCAGTCACTCGAAGCAGAACTATATTGCAGGAGAAAAAACTCAGGAAACGCTGCCAACGGGGAAAACTCCTTATAGAAACTTGTCCAGCAACTGCTGCAGAACAACTGTATGTGAGGAGGCTTTCATAATCCATGGGAATAACAGAAGTGGGGAGGTGCTGTGGGACCTGCTGTGCTGGACAGCCAGGGAAGCACATGGGGTGGCTGCCCCAGAGGCACTGGGAGCTGATTCCTGCACAAAAGCATCAAGGTCCTTACACAGATCTTGTTGCCCAAACCCACCTGCAGCTATTGGCACACTGAGACTGAGCTGGGATGGGGTTTTTTGGTACCTTGAAAGGTTTTCCAGCTTCAAAGGGAAACCTGGGAGCTGTCCTCTCCTCCTTCCCCCAGTTTTCTTGGAACTTCGAATTGCAGACAATGACTTTCTTGTGGTCTTCGTTGAAGCGGGGGTTGAAGTGGAAGGCAACGTCATTCCCTCTCTTGAAATCCAGAGAAAACCTGCAAAGACAACAATGGATTCACTACTTTTTCCACAAAAGCCCTGGGCTCTGTTACAGGGCTTCCCAAAACCAGCAGAAAGAAATCCCACAGACCCTGTTGGGCATCGACAGGGCATTTACACACCTATTTAGTGTAATATTTGATGTTACACCAGACAGGTGTTATTCAGGAATGGAAAGCAACTTCCAGCCCCCCAGGCTCCACCCAGCAGTGCTTGATGGAAAGCCCTCCACTCCCAATGTTGGACACCCCCAGTACCTGTTTGGATTGGGATTCACAGTCCCAGTGATGGTGATGAGCAGCCGAGGGATGAGTCCTCCCTGCAGGGGCAGCTCGAAGGGGACTTTCTGGGAGACAACAGGGATTTGGTGTTAGCAAAAAAACACGTCAAAAGCCAAATCCCACCCCTGCCATCCCCCAGGGACAGCCAGCCCCAGGTCCTTCCCACAGCCAAGCAAAATCAGGCACTGAAGACAGAAACCTTTACAATACGATGGAGCCATTACCATTGGTGGAGCTGGTCCTCCCTGCGGAGGAGAAGGCCCAAATCCAGGGGCACTGGATGGCTGTCCTGAGGCAGGACCCGGCCCAGCTGGCGCTCCAGGGAATGCTCCAGGTGCTCCCGGTGCTCCTGGATACGGTCCCTGTCCTGCTGGTCCTCCGGCATAAGCTCCTGGTGCTCCGGGATATGCTCCCGGTGCTCCAGGATACGCTCCCGGTGCTCCGGGATATGCTCCCGGTGCTCCTGGATAGGCCCCTGGTGCTCCTGGATAGGCTCCTGGTGCTCCTGGATAGGCCCCTGGTGCTCCTGGATAGGCTGGGAATGCTCCAGGAGCTGGTGGCTGGTTCCCCCAGGCAGGCCAGCCCTGGGCTGGGGGGGCACAGGGGGCCGGGTTGTTGCTGTTGGACAAGGCATCGGATAACTGGGGACACAGGGAGAGGAGCAGGGTTAGGTGGGGCAGAGTCATGCTGGGATCAGGTTGAGTTCTCCAGCATCCATCCTTCTTAGCCTGCAGCATGTCCCAGGTGAGAGCTCAACATTAAACTGCTCCCCAGGTGAGTGCCTGGGCTGGGGTTTCCAGAAACCAGTAAGTGCTGATGTAACTGGAGTGGATTTTGGGATTTACACAGGTTAGCAAGGACATGTTCCTGCTTTTCTAGAGGTTCCCACTTCAAGGCAACATTCAGAGGCCTCCCCCACCCTTTCTTTTTTTCAAGAAATCCATACTCACGGAGAAACCATCCGACATTTTTCCTAAAACAAAAAGACAGAGGGTGTTTCAGTCATTTTTAACAAGCACCATCCGAAAAACAGAGATTTTTGAGGAGACTTGCAGTTTACAGTTGCAATTGTTGGAAATTGCTAAGTTCCCATCACGTACCTGCCTGTCAGAGCCAAGAGCTCCGGTGCCACAGGACAAATCCTTGTCAGATACCTGGGGGATAAATGGGGGTCACTGCCGTGAGCAGCCTGAACACTCCGGGGTGAATCCAGCCCAGACACCCTCGGGATGAAATCCACCACTGGGATTACAACACTACCAGTGTTATTCACTTCCCCAGCCGGGAAAAGATTCCCATAAAAACCAGAATGCCTGGGGGGGGGCCAAAGCAGGGAACAGGAGCTGTGTGGGGGCTAAAAGTCCAGCACAGCACATCAGGAATGTGCAGCCACCCCACAACAGGCAGGATGGAGGCCTGGAATGCTGAGAGGAGGGTGGCAGCCCTGGATACAGCTCCCCTTTCTCCTCCCATGCATCCCCAGTTTCTCCATACTGGCCGGAGGGCACTGGAGGAGGGACACACTGGCCACTCCAGGCCATGGGATAAAAGCTGCTTTACAAGTTTTATGAGTCCACACCACTGCAGGGCCAAACACACACCTGCCTGTGCACAGGAATAGCCTGAGCTGGGTCACTCCCATCAAAGGGAGCATTCATAGGAGAACACGGGGGGGAAAAACAACAGGGGAGAGGCAGAAACAGGGAGAGAAAAGGAAAATTCCAAATTGAAAACAGAGAAGGCAAATTCTCTCTGAGAGCAACATTCAGATGCACAAAGCTCACAGCAGATGTGGCTGCCTGGCCTCAGGAATAACAAACCCCCAAGTTTCACAACCCGCAAACAACCCCTTTGCCAGTAAAACACTCATTCTCCTGAGCCCACGGGGTTTTTTTAAGGCAGCCTTTCCACCAGCATCCAGCAGCCCGGAGTGTTTGGACAGCCCGTGTCTCCCAAGGGTTTTATTTGCCTTCTGGGTTCTTTTCAAGCCCTTGGCTTTGCCATTGGTTTGCCAGGTGGACTGGGGGTGCACCACATTTCTCCTTCTCAGGGAGAAGCAGTTTTGCTCCCTTCAGCCCTGGTGGGACAGGGTGGCAGGAGTGTGGTGTCTCCTGGCCATCCCAGACCTGGCCAGTTTGGTATTTGTAACCAAAGTCTTCCAAACCCACTAATCCTGTGCCACCAAACGGTGCTGCCAGCTTGGGGCCTGGTGGTGACCCTCTTCTCTGTGGCACTGCAGTGCTGGAGCCCTCGGACACAGCTCTCTGCAAATGCTCCAGTGGGATTTTTGCCTGCTGCCACGGGAAGGGGTTTTCTTCTGCCTTCCTCGGCAGCGCCTCAAGGATGTATTGCACACAATCACAGAATAGCTGAGCTTGGAAAACCCCTCCAAGATCACCGAGTCCAACTGTTCCCCCAGCACTGCCCAGCCCACCACTGACCCATGTCCCAGGGGCCACATCCACACGGCTTTTAAATCCCTCCAGGGATGGGGACTCCACCACTGCCCTGGGCAGCCCGTTCCAGTGCTTGATAACGCTTTTGGTGAAGAAATTTTCCCTAATATCCAATCTAACCCTCCTCTGACACAACTTGAGGCTGTTTCCTCTCACCCTGTCCCTTGTTCCCTGGGAGCAGAGCCCGACCCGCCCCGGCTCCACCCTCCTGTCAGGGAGTTGCAGGGAGCGAGAAGGTCCCCCCTGAGCCTCCTTTTCTCCAGGATGAGCCCCCCCAGCTCCTCCTCATCAGACTCGTGCCCTAATTTCCAACAGGGTTTGAGCAGCTGAGTTTGAACTCTCTGGATCTCTCCCTCACAGCTCTCTGAGCTCTCCCCGACCCGAGGGCGGACCCGCCGCAGCGAACACCCCAGAGCCAACGCCCACAAAACACCCCGAGTACTCCCTGTATTCACACCAAGAGGGAAACCTTCTGTTTGGGAAAGAACCACGAGTTTTCTCCCCGCCGGCGCCATCCCTGCAGCGCCTTTCCCGGGCGTGCCTGGGTGTCCCCAAACCTGCCGGGCACCCACACTCCCTCCCACCCCTTCTTCCCCGTGGGTTTTGGGGCACGGACAGGGCCACCCGGCACCCCGCGAGTTGCAAACAGCACCATAGCTCCTTAACAGTCACCACTCCACCATTATCCCGAGCATCCCCCCAAAAACAGCAAGGGCTTTCTGTGCATCCCGCACGCGTGTCCCACCTCCCGCTCCCACGGGGACGAGCGCACCCTCAACGCATCCTTTTCGGGGATATAAGTGCCTTATCCCCCGGGATCCCCCCGGGAAGCCCCCGGGGCCCATCCCCTCACCTGCGTGCGGCGGCTCCCGCGGCGTCTCTGGGCTCCCGCACCGGGACACGGCGGGACCCGCCCGCGGGGGCGGGAACGGGGCGGGATCGGGATCGGGAGCGGCCACCCACGGGATGCCCACGCCGGGGAGACCCGTGACAGCTCTCGGGAACAGCGTCTTGGTTTCCCTTTATCAGGCGGTGACACCACGAAGTGGGGAGGGGAATCTACGGGGAACCACTTGGTTTGTGCCCCCCGCGCGTCCATTCCACGCACAGCTTGATCCCATCTCCCTGCCCTCCCCGCCTGGAGTCGCTGCCAGCTGTCTGTTCCTGCAAGAGATTTGTCTGTGCACGTCGCGGCTCCGCTTCGGTGGAGCTCAGTAAAACACAAGTTGGCTTCTAAACTTCGAACGGTTTCTGCTTCTCTCTGAAACTACCAAAAAAAAAAAAAAAATCCAAAAATTAAAGCCTCGAGGCTGGCAGAGGCAGCTGGAATTTCAACAAGCCCAGTTTTATTTGAGGTTGAGGGTGAATCATCTCCACTGTGCTCAATGGGCTCCACAGCTTAAAGCAGTGGAAATGAAAAAGGTGGTTTTGTGCTGAAATTCTGATCTGCTGCTCCCTGCTCCTGGGGGAGGGGAAGGGGAACAGAAAGGGGAAGAGAAAGAGAAAGAGAAGAGTAAAATGGAATGGAATAGAAAAGAATAGCTTTCATTTGGAATAGACCCACAATGATCACCTAATCCACCCACCTGACCGATTCAGGGCTGACCAAAGCTCATTAAGGGACCCACCCTTTAACTGGTGTCATTACAGGTGTAGAAACTGCTTCTTTAAGGCAGCAGCTGAACTACTGGGTTTAGCTGATACTGCAGCTGATATAAAAAAAAAAAAAGGTACAAATCTGTTGAATTTGGTCTTAATGAATTTTAGTATAAATTATTCTGGTTCAGCTCTGCTTGTCCAAAAGATTGGGCTTAAAAGAGAGCAGCCTCCTCTCCCCTGGGGCACCAGCCTGAATTTTAACATCTTTCAGCTTTGTGTAATCCTTGTCACAGGGATTCAGACCAAACTTAAGTGTGTAAAAATGCAGGGATGCCTATGGGAGTGGCTGGGAATTAAGTATTTCAGGGAAATACGTATTATATACTTAATATATATTAAGTGTATTAGTATATAAGAAATATACTTAATCAGGGAGTGCTGCCTCACTTGCCTCTCACAGCACCCACCCCACCACACACTGAATAGACACCACAATACCTTGGGGGGTGTTTTAAGGTAAAGGGACCCAGAGAGGATTTAATCCACTGCTGAAGGATCCCTGATATATGTTGTGAGGATCTGGAGCTTCCCGAGCCTGTAACACAGGCAGAAAGAGATCCCTGCTCTTCAAAAGGACCCTGCAAGTTCTTTTCCCAGCATCTCCCTAAAACAGCCTTTCTAAGAGGATATGAACCAGGGGAAGGGGTGGAGTCCCCATCCCTGGAGGGATTTAAAAGCCATGTGGATGTGGCACTTGGGGACCTGGGTGAGAGGTGGCCTTGGCAGTGCTGGGGGAATGGCTGGACTCGATGATCTTAGAGGGCTTTTCTGACCTAAAGGATTCTGTGATTCCATGGTTTCAGGTACTGGTGGCTTCTGCTTTCACAGACAAGGCTCTATGAACTCCTTAGTGCACAGCTTCTTCCCTTCCTCCCTAAGACTCCCCCACAGATGTCTTTGGCAAGGGAGATTTTCATCAAAAACCTCTATTGCTATTTTCAGGATTTCACTTGAACGCTGCAAAACTTACCAAAAATGTTTGCCTGGGGCTTTTTCCAGTTCCAGTGCCATAAACTTTGTGCTTCCAGTTCTGCCACAGACGCATGGTATTAAAAATTTACTTGACCACAAGTCAGTGAATACACAAATCAAAATGTGAGCTAATTCCTGCACTTAAACAGGCCAAGCTGCAGCGAGGACGATAAGTGAGGTTGGACGGGGCTTGGAGCAACATGGGACAGTGCAAGGTGTCCCTGCCCATGGCAGGGGGTTGGAATGAGATGGGCTTCAAGGTCCCTTCCAACCCAAACCACTCTGTGATTCAGCACCCACGGGGAGGGGGCTGCTGAGCGCCCTTTGCGCGCAGAGCTGGGACGTCCAACGATGCCCCGCGTCGTCTGAGTCACCCTGTGGTGACTCACCCGGTCTGAGCGAGGTGTGGCCACTGTGGTTTTACAGTTTTGCCTCTTGGGATCGGGAAAATCGAGCAGCTGGTTTATTGCCAGAGCTCTGAGTGAGCAGGGCAGGGCAGGAACACCCGGGCTCCGTACGAGCCGTAACTCCCGGCGATCCCAAACCCTCACTCGCCGCAGCGCTGGGATGCCCCTCCAAGCAACCCTGGGCTGGCTGCTCTTCAAAAGTGGATGAAGAATTTAGTCATGCCTCAAAAATGGGCATATTCTGCGGGTTTTTAAAAATTTTTAAATTTTTTTTTAAGCACTCCTAATTATCCTGTTTGCTTTAGAGGCTCTCAGGGTAAAATGCAGCCCTGCTCAGTACCACGGACAACTTAAAACCACGAGGTGGGAGATGGAGGACCCAGGGAGGCAGGTTGGCCACGAGAGCACCCAATGCCTTCGGGATGTGCTCTTCATTGCAGCCAAACACAGTCTCTAAGCACAATTTTCTTTCCCCATTTTAAAATGCCCAGCACTCATCCAATAGCAGGAGCTGAGTGATATCAAACGTTGGCTGGGTCTGGCTGGGGGGGAGTTGATGTTCTTCCCTGGAGCTGGTACAGGGCTGTGGTCTGGGTTTGGGTTTGAAGGAATTTTGGTAACATGGGGATGTTTTGGTTCTTGCTGAGCAGTGCTTACACAGGGATTCCCTGCTCCTTGCCCCACCCCACCAGCAGGGAGGCTGGGATGGGACACATCTGATTCCAACTGATATTCCATGCTCTATGGTGTCATGCTCAGTATATAAAGCTGGGGCCAGGAGGAGGAAAGGGGGGATGTTTGGAGTGATGCCGTTTGTCTTCCCAAGTCACCGTTTCATGTTGGATTCCTGCTTTCCTGGGGATGGCTGAGCCCCTGCCTGCCCATGGGAAGCAGGGAATGAATTCCCTGTTTTGTCCACTTTGTGGGTGGCTTTTGCTTTCCCCATTGAATTGTTTTTATCTCAGCCCATGAGTTTTCTTACTTCTCCCCTTCCAATCCTCTGCCCATCCCAGCGGGGGAAAGCGAGCAAGTGGCTCACAACAAATGGCCTCGGAATCACGGGATCACAGAATTACTGAGGGTGGAAAAGACCTGTAAGATTCAGCAATAAGGCCAGAGATGAGCTAATTATCTCAGTTGCACAGGCTCAGGGTCAGTCCAGGCCTGGGGGTAACTCACCCACCAGCTTTGGGTCCCCAAGGCACTCAGGCCTCGACCTGCTGGTCACATATAAATGAGTTTTCAGTTCCAGCTCAGAATTTTCCACCCTTCACTTGGTCCTAGTACCCTTTATGCTGACTTACACCAGGAGTTAGTGTCTTCTGCATCTTCTGTTCTTGTGGATACTCAGTCTCCCAGGGGCAAAAGACCCCACCCCAAAGGATAATCAAACTCTGTAATGATGAATAACATTAAAGCAGCAATTTCAAACTATTCAGTGGAAATCGATAACCAGAAAGCTGCTCTGCTCTGTCTGATCATAAATTAACTTGAAGGAAATCAATCTGGAGGGCAAGAAGCTCGATGGCACGGGAGATCCACTTCACAGAGCAGAACAACCCACATCCACATGATTGTTTCAGTCTCATGATTTTCTGTGGCCCGACTCGTGCTTGGAGCTGGCAGCACCCACCATGTGCAATGTTTGGGCTGCAGATCTGCCACTGAGGCCGTGCTTGGCACAATCCCAAAGTGTTAAACTCAGCCATCACCTCTCCTTTCTCCCTGTGAGACATCCCAGGCTGGGGAACGGGAACAGTGACAACGTAACCTCCTTCCTCAGAGCCAGGAAAGAGGTCCCCAGTGCCACAGGTGCCCCTGTGGAGCCCCACACTGCACCTCCCCGAGTCTCAGCCCTGCATTCCAGAGGCTGAGTCACCTCCAGCTCTCCTCAGCAATAAAAAAAGGGCACTGCAGATAAATCAGGCAATGGGAATCTCCTCTGTGACCTGCCAGAATTGTGCAATGTCCTTCCAGGGCTTCTGAGAACAGGGAATGGAACGGCCCATTCCAGAGCTTCCTTGGCTGCATCACTCACCTCCCCCTCTCTAAACATCACCTTGCCACAGCACTGGTGAAAAACTCCATGAGAGGAAGGTTGAGACCTTCAGTAACTCGAGTTTGATAAGTAAAGAAAGCCAAAATCAGCTGATAAAGAGCCCAGATCTCACAGCACCACCCCTGCTGCTCACATGCACCTTCACATGTACCAGCAAGTCTGGCCTTGCTCTCTTTATCCTCCTTTTATTCTTTCTTTTATAAAGCACCAAAGCAAAAGTCCTGCCTTTGCAGCTTCCTCCTCCTCCTGGAAAACTGAGGAGTTCCACTGGTGTGAAAGTGCAGCTCATCCAGTCCCCTCTGGCTCTGACCATGCCAGGAGAATGAACAGCAAGTCCAGTCCACCCCAAAAAGCTTCACCCAGCTCCTGACCCTGATGCTGCATATGAGCAAAACCCTGCTACGGTTTGAAGCTTTTGTATTATTAAAGATGAAGAAATGAGAAGCACTTTGGTGCCAGTCTGAGCACTAAGTTGCTTTTCAAGCGTTAAATGAGTCTTGTAGCAAATTGTGTCAACAGAGATTTACAGAAGTCCTCAAATTCCCCCGGCTCCAAACTTCACAGTAATTATATCCTCCTCTGCTCCACAACCCTCTGTGCAGCCTGATGCCCCGGGGGGGTCCTTAAGGAAGATCCTTCATGCTCAGATTATTAAATAACTGGATGAGAAACGCCTGCAGTGACCCCAAATTCCTGGGCAGATGGGGTGAAACACCCCTGAGGCTCGTTGCCATCAAAACCCGAGGTCCTGGTGCTTTTCTTGCCCACTCTCTGTGCTTGCCCAGAGACACAACCAACCCTTCCAACCTCACAGAAACTCATCCACCCTAAAAAGCCCAAAGGAATGGTGCTGTGCTGCAGCAGGGGATTGAGTCAGTTCAAGCCAACACCCACCAAGGGGAGGGTGAACCCCCAGTTGTCTCCTTGGGTGGAGCACCCAGAGACCCAGGAGGCAGGTGGAGGGCTCACACAGCCAGGGTGTTGCCTCCAGCTTGTCCAGATCCAGCTTTGCCATGGGAAAGATGCTCCATGAGGAGAGTAAAACCCCTGTGTGACACCACACTGAGCACACGGGGCTGGAAAGAAAACATGAATGTCAAGAAAGCCAGGACAGCTCAGCCTGATCCAGCAGAAAACTGCAATATCATCCACTCTGAAGAGTTTAAAAGCACTTTTATTACACAGCAATCAGAGACTCATCGAGGTTGGAAAAGAACTTTTTGATCAAGTCCCACCTCAATGGGTGGCTTTTGTAATATGTCAGGAAAACAGGAGAGATGGAAAGGGAAGAGCTTTGCAGGAGTCTCTTTCCTTCTTTCCTGTACCAGGTGTTTGCAGAGCAGAGAAATTCATTGTCCTATGAAACCCTTTCACTAAACAGGACTCAGATTTAAATCCCATGCATAGTATTTGTGTTCCTCCTGCAGCAGCCAAGAGCTCAGGCAGTGCAATACAGCACATGCAAAGATGCAAGAGAGTCACTGAAACGTTGTTTTCCTCATTTTTTTTGTCAAGTTCAGTATTAAAAATTATTTGTACGGGATACAATCACCTCTGCCTGGAGGCTTTGCCAGGGGAAGTGGAGCAGCAGCAGTGCCCTCTGCTGATGAGCAGGACGGGAGAGAGCAAAATCCAGAGGGACCACATCGGGCTTGGCTTTTACACAACACTCACCAGCTCTTTTTTCCAACATTTGAATTTTCTTTGGCCCACTCAGAGCGGGTTTTACTCGGTGTCTCTCTGTTCCCACCCTCCTTTTAGCAGCTCCTTACTCTGACACCCAGGAGAGGAGCATCAAGACAAAGATCACAACCAGGGAGCTCCGCCCCATGGATGTGATCACCCTCCTGTTCCAGGTTGTGTGGAGTTGCTCACACTTGGTCTTCCAAGTGGGAAAACAGGAAAAAATCCAGGTTGAAATGCAAACATGAAAGCCTGATGTGGAAGTGCTGAGACTTTGAAGTGCCTGGATTCAAAACCTCCAGGATAAACAACTCTGTCTCCTTGAGGAACATTGATGAACTCCTGCCTCACACAGCCCAGCGTGCAGTGAGAACAGCACCTCGGTATTAAAGCATTAATTCTTCCCACTTTTAAGCAAATTTTAAATTATTCTGCCACCTTCTTCGTGCTGGAGGGTGTTGCCTTTAACTGATGGGAATACGGGCAAATTGGAAAGCAGGGGTTCACAACCCCTGTGAACCATTTCTGTCACACAAATCACTGTAATATAAAGCTTTTCACACCGTGCAAATTAAGCAGGTTCTTGTGTAAATGTACCCTAGGACGGTTTTACTTTTAATTATCCTTTAACAGCTTAGTGAAGTGGAGTATCCTTATAAATAACCCTTGTAGAACACACTGGGTTCCCATCAGAAGCCCCAGATCTACCCCAGGACAACACTGCATTCATGAGCCAGAGGAATCACAGGATATCCTGAGTTGGAAAGGACCACAAGGATCATCCAGTCCAACTCCTGGGCCTGCCCAGGACACCCCAACAATCCCACCCTGTCCCTGAGAACCTTGTCCAAAAGCTCCTTGAGCTCTGGCTGCCTTGGGGCTGTGCCCACTGCCCTGGGGAGCCTGGTCAGTGCCAACCACCCTCTGGGGGAAGAACCTTTTCCCAATATCCAACCTAAACCTCCCCTGGCACAGCTTCAGGCCTTTCCCTATTCATGCCAAGCCCAGGAAGTCACAAATGAAATGCAGTGACTTTTGTCACCTTTTGAATTTATTTAGAGAAGGGATAAATTCCATGTTTGCTTTTAATCAGGCACAGAACAGAGTGAATTTCTTAAGAGCCATGGGGTGATTCTGGTGGGAAGGAACACCAGGAGGTTCCTAATTCCCACTGGGAGCAGGGACAGCTCTAAGGCCAGCCCAGGCCACTCAGGGCTTTATCCAGCTGGCCCTCAGAGCCTCCAAGGATGGAGACTGCATAACCTAATGCTGGACTGTCCTCAAGGGGAAAGTTTCTCCTTGTTGTTGGTCTGACCCTCTCACTTAACCTCATCCCATCACCTGGACTGGCAACAACACGAGCTGGTCTTTGCTTTAGAACATGGTCTCCACCACCAGCAGGACATTTTCCTCTTAAAACCTAAAAGCAATTCCCCCCATTTCACACTGAGGACCCCCAGCTCCAGCCTCAGTGTCACTGGGAACAGTAACAGGACAAGGCACAGCAGGTACCTGCAGAATACTTTGGAGTGGAAGGGATCTTAAAGACCATCCCATTCCAACTCCCTGCCATGGACAGGGACACCTTCCACTATCCCAGGTTGTTCCAAGCCCCGTCCAACCTGGCCTTGGACACTTCCAGGGCTGGGGCAGCCACAGCCTCTCTGGGCAAAGATCCAACCTTTAACAGGTTTAAACAGCTCATCCTCCCAAGGATCCCTCTGTAGCTCAGAAAAATGAGTTCCCCTGAAGAGCGGGAAATGGAATGCTGATGGTGGAGTTGTGCTCCTGCTCCTCTTCTGGATGAGCTTCCTCCCACTGGCAAACAGCCCAAGGCCATGGCCCCACTTACACCACTCTCTGCAGCAGCTTTTTGCTCTGCCCCACTCAGGGTTAAATCCAAGAAGGAATCTGGCTTAGAGGTAACTGTGGTGGTGGCAGAGAGAAGAGGGGGAGAGGTGTTTATCAAGCCATTGCTGCTGCCAAGACAAATCCGGTGACTGACAGCACAGACTGATGCAGGAGGTTGAAGGTTAATTGCTACAAGAATTCCCTCCCCTTAATCACAAGCACATGAATCTGCAAGAGTAGGGAAGATCTTGTGCAGACAACAGGAGGAGGACCTGCAGTGAAACCCGAGGTGTGCCAGTGACTGCTCAGCACAGCCCTTCCCTGCCATGTCATGGGAAAGTTGGGAAGAGGACAGAACCAGAGACTTTGTGATTTTATCTCCCTGTCTCTCATTTAACGGGGAGGGTTCCCTTTGGAGACCGAGAACAGGGAACTGCAGTGCTCTACTGCTACACTGACTATCCCTGTTCACTTATCTGGGTGTAACTTGTAATTTAGTGTATCATAACTCAGGATCTGCTGCACAAAGTCCTGGTTCTCCTGTCTTCCCTGGCATCAAATGGGGCAACCTGAACAACCAGTGAATCTCCAAAACAAAAGTGTCACAGAACCATGGAATGGTTTGGCTTGGAAGCAACCTTAAACACCATCTACTCCACCTGCCCTGCCATGGGCAGGGACACCTTCCACTAGCCCAGGTTGCTCCAAGCCCTGTCCAACCTGGCCTTGGGCACTTCCAGGGATCCAGGGGCAGCCACAGCTTCTCTGGGAAAGCTGTCTGCAAGTTGCCTGAGAGATCCTGCAGGCAGGAGTGACCAAACCAGTTGTTACCAACTTACCTGCAGGGGCGTTTCTAGTTCACTCAAATCCCACTGAACTGTGAGAGCCCCCATTGGAAATGGGGCCAATACTGAGTGAAACATGGAAGTATGATGTCCATGGACCATCCCTTTAGGACCATGCCCCTCAGCCCCACGAGCCCTGCCCAAGCAGCAGCAGCAGCAGCACACACAGAGGGATCCACAGGGATCAGTGGCTCCGGGTGGAGCCCAGGCAGCCGGTGCAGAGCACACCCCCAGTGGCACAAATACCTCCATCCACCCACGGAGCACATCCAGGTCCAAGTCCACTCGGGATCATTCCCCAGGGGTGAGCACACCCTGGTGTGTGAGGCAGTGACAGTTATTCCTCCAGCATGGTTGAGCTGACTGGAAGCTTTGATTTTCCAGATGACAGCCAACATACCAGTGCCTGGAGAAGAACAGCTGTTTGGTGTGTAGGGAATTGCACCCCAACAGCTGGAATTTTGTGCTTAACTTACAAACAGGCAAGCCAATACTAATTAAAATATGTATGGGACATTTCATCCTTCCTTGGATGCCAACGGGTTCTCACTGCACAGAGACTCAGGGTAACCTTCCTATTAAGGGGAAAGCTGCCCCTGCCCTCGATAGGGGTTTGCAATGAGATGATTTTTAAGGCCCCTTCCAATCCAAACCATTCTGTGATTCCATGGTGACCATGTCTCCCTCTGGACAGTGTGGAGGCAGTCTGGACAGGCTGGCCCGTGAATCCATCGATGCCCATGCACAGAAATGGGTCTGGGCTCATCTGTTTGGGCACCTGCCTTCACCACAGGAGAGCAGAACTAGCACATCCTACAGCATGGTCTGACTCTGCACTCACCACTTGGCAAGACCCCTGGAATGGTTTTTCCAAACCTCTGAGCCCTCCCCTCCCAGTTCCCTCAGCTGATCCTCCTAGGACTTGGTACCCCCCAAAAATATTCCACCCAAGTGTTTTAGGTTTGCAGCAATTAAATGTAACCAGATCAGGAGGCCCATGTTTCATCTCTACCAATGCACAGGAGTTGCAGAGACAATTCCCCTGAGGAATCCAGAGGAATGGAGAATCCCACAGCTGGAGTCAGGATAAAGCACTGGGCACACATTGCACTGTTCTGGTCACAGATGGAAGGGTCACTTTTGGACAACGGTCTAAGGAGAGCTTGTTCTCAAGCCTTTAAGTGGGTAAATAATTTTGCTTCCACTCTTCACTGCTGCCACTTTTACCTCCCTGGGAGGGTGGAGGTGTGAGCAAAGGCAGCAGCACTGCCCAGCTCAGTGTGAACTGCCCTGCAAGCCTCTCTGTGGAAATGTAATCATCACTGATGCCCAAACTGGGGAGTTCACATCAATGCCAAGCCCTGGAGTCTGTGTTATCCACCCTATCCCATCAAACTCCTGACAGGTGTATAAAAACACTGGTTTGGGGGTCACTTACCACATCCCTGTGGGCCAGTCCAGCACAGGGAGGGAAAACACACACCACACTCCTCACAGGGGAAAAACAGTCCCACTCCTCCTCTGGAACAAGCAAGACCAGATCCTTTCTCTCTTAATCACTAAAGAATTTGTGAACATGCAACACCTGAGGCTGACATGCTACACCAGAGCCACGGTCACATCCACATTTAATATCCCTTTTTTACAGGCTGCAAAAATCACCAAAAAAAAAAAAAAGGAAGAGGAAAAACACTCACAGAAGTCCAAGTAATTCTGATTTTATATTCAGGCTTTGCAAAATCAAGGATGTCCTATTTTCACTATTCATTCAAGGCAAAAGTCTACACAGGCATGTCAAAAGCAGGAATTGAAAAACAGTGAACACAACAGTCTTGAAAATACGTTTAATGTCTAATCTTATACAAAAGTGACAGCATTTTCAAAAAAATATCAAATCCTGTATTTATAGCTTCTCACTATCATACAGCAATATTTGTTTCATCTAAAGAAAATACAGCAGCAGGTGATAATCTATACTTTAAAGATGTGATTGCTTATATTCTGTATTGTAAACAAATGCAGTATGTCAACCTCAAAGCACAAGTCAAAACGAACTTCTCAGCAGTTGAACTCAAATGATGCATAGAAATGTACAAATTCCATTGCAAAAGCTTCAGGCCAGAAGTTGCTCACACTTGACATAACATGTGATAAAGTTACTACACGGTATATAGTGACACCTTGAGTTTTTACACAATAGATTAACAGGAAATACCCTTTTCACTGCTATGCAAAGAACTCTGCTCACAAAAACAAAGGGGTTATGAAACAGTTTTCATGACCTCAAGAAATACGAATATACATTGAAAAACATCCCATATATATTGAATTTTAGCCTAAATGTTCCAGTAATAAATCCTGCCTATTTCAGGAAGAACCTAGAAGTCTAGTTACTTTTACAAAACCCCTTTTCCAAAAAGCATTACTTGCTACTTTTGCTTTATCCTCTCCTACCTCTTCCCATTCCCTGCAGAGACATACGGCCAGTGCAATTCCAGCTGGAGTGCTGCTACTGCATGATCCACTCATTTGGAATAAATGTGTTTTCATTACATTGATTCATACTCTAAGGCTGCAGGTATCAAAAAAAAAGCACTTCAGCAAATGCAGTCCATGTTTCTTATGTTAGTTTTCAGTTAGTCTTGCCAAGATCTAAGCCAAGACTGCTTGGGGCACCTGGGGTTTGTTTAAGGTTAGTGGAGACTTGTACTTTTGGTTTCTATTCCTAAGGTTAAGTTGCTGGGTTTTTAAGTTGAAATGTTAAGTATTTTTGTTCAGGTCCAGTATTGTCTTTCTAAAACAAAAAAAATCACATTCCTTTGCTATCAGCTTTTGTGACATTAGATTAAAACAGGCATAGCTCAGCTGGCTGCTCCCTCCTGCACAAATACCGTAGGATTTTGCCATAAAGGCTACAACTACCAACAAGAGTCCCCACCAGGTCACCCCATGTGTTTTTAAGCTGTCCATCACATGCATGCAGGAAGCCACAAAGGTACTGGAAGAGAATTAAACTCATTTTCACAGTTCCATGATACAAAGACTCCCTAATGAGCTACCATGTGAAGCAAAGATCTGTTCCTAATTCTACCCACAGAGGCTAAGTTAGGAGATCCCCCAGCTGGGGATCAAACAAACTGTCTGTGGCCCAAGCCCAGGCCATGAAGTACCACCAAGAGGGGCCAGGACTCCTGGCTGACACGTGGCTGTGTCTTGGCAAACCCCTTGGGATGTGCTTTGCACAGATATGGCAAGAACACGAAAACTCACGGCAGCGCCCCTTCAGAGGCTGGGGGCGGGGGGCAGCTACCCAGCAGTGCACAGGCTTCCTGACATTCAATCTCTCCCAAATTCCACTGACTCCGTGAGGTATGCACACACCCAGGTGAGAACAGGGGGGCTGCTCCCAGGATAACATCCAGCAGAGTCCCAAGGAGACCCCCCTCCTCGTCCTCAACAAGGATCTCTGTAGCCGACTGAACCGTCGTGCCAAAAAACTGCTGGGAAGGGGACGGTCAGGGTGGGGTCTTTTTTTTTTTTTTTTCACCATTTTAAGCTCAAGTTCAGTTTCCAGGGATCTGAAAAAAAAAGTCTGCTGGGTTTGCACAGCCCAGCAGCTGAGTCAGAATTTGAAATGACTAGAACCCAGGTCAGAAATAGGGAGAAGTACCTACGAGGGGATCGGTTTCTCTTTACACGGACCAAGCCAAACTTCCAACCACCACAGAATGAGAACTTGGCAACGGGACGTCCTCATTGGCATGCACAAAAACTCACATTTTTTGCTGATTCAAAGTTAAAACTGCACATCCAGGTTATTCCACTTGCACAGAAAACTCCTGTTTGGGGAACACCAAGACCCCGGTGCTGACAGGTCACATCGAGGGGCTCAAACGCGGCTCCTCCTCCTCCTCCTCCGTAGTCCCAGACTGAGGAATTGGTTTGAGTATGTACAAAATGCTGAGAGAAAACCTTGGAGTTCACATGCTCTGTCTCGTTAAGAGTTACTGTAGCACGCTCAGGAATTAGGCTTCTTGACTAAACTGTTGAAACAACACCTCATTTATTGACATTTTAGGATAAACCTGAAAACAGACAAAATATGACTCTCCATCCGTTCGGTCGCCAGCACGAGTCTGGCAACGAGACTTAAAGCATTAATGGAAATTTAAGAGTTAACTTGGTTTTTTGTTTGTTTTTTTTTAACTCCACAGGCCTGATTCTTTCCAATCCTTACATGGCAACTCCCGTTTTTTGGGTGTTTTTTTTTTCCAAGGAATGCTTGCCAAGGTGAGAACCACAGATGTTAGTTGATTTCTTCTCTTTGTAAATTCACTTTATTAAACCAAACAATTATGCCAGCATATGAGCAAGGTAAATTGATGTAAACTGCTCCTTCATACCTCAGATGCACACACAAGAGGCAATACTCTTCATAGCCCCAAACATTACTGAAACAAAAACTGTAAAAATCTCTGTAAGTAGTGGATGAAGGTGGAAAACTACAGTATTTTGTTGCCCAGAATGTGTTCAGCGGTAAGGCTGCAAGAGACAACAACTCATGGTCAGTACAGGCTTTTCACACAGCAGTTCATTCACAGTTATAAAAGTTCTTAATCAAGAAGAAATTCGTGCTCATAATTTGTTATCCCCTCCCTAGGTAAAAAAAAACCCTCTCTAGGTAAAAGAGATTGGAATATTTTTTATTTTTGAAATTATTACAAGGTTTTCCTCCCACCCTCCCATTTTTGGCTTTTAGAGGCTTTCCAAGTAGTGGAAGACCACTGTAATGAGAGACATGCCCCAAAACTTGACATAATATCATTATTCTAGTATATATGATATTTAAGGAGTTGGCTGTTACCCCACTGGCTACAGGAGTAACACAGGTGTGCTCCAGCTCCTTTCCTGCACTAATAAATAGAGTTGTGCTACTGAATTCCCACACTTAAACGAGCATCAATCCGGAGTGATTCAAGACCAAAGCCAGATACTCACATGGGGACCACCAGGCATTGACGGAGCACCAGCAGGACCAGATGGCACTTGAAAAGGATTAGGGGGCGTAGGATATAGTCCTGGAGCTGGATATGATCCTGTGGGTGGAGGAAATGGCCCTGGCGGTGAAGGTCCCCACGTTCCGGGCGGGACCGTGCCCCACGGCACCGTCGGCGCGGCCCCTGGAGTCTGGGTGGGAGCGGAATATGGCCCTGGGGGTGGATATGGCATGCTGGGAGCAGGATACTGCCCTCCCATTGTTGGTCCCCATGCTCCGGAGGGCATGGATCCCCATGGCCCAACAGGAGCAGGAGGCGCCGCTGGCTCTGTTGGACCTCCGTAAGGTCTTGGAAGCTCTGGAAAGGGCATATTTGGCGGCGGATACTGCCCCGGTGGGACAGGGCCTGGCACAGTTGGGGGTGGATATGGACCACCAGGAGGAGGGCAGGAGGGTCCGGTAGGAGGAGGAGGAAATGGAGCAGGCGGTCCCGGGGGCATTGAAGGATACATTCCCGTGGGAGGAGGTCCGAAGGGCACGCTGGAAGCGGATGTGTTGGGTGGCAGTCCCGTCGGTGTCATAGGGGGGGCGCTGGGGTTATTCCAAGGGTTGGAAGCCGGCCAGCCCTGCGGAGGCTGCCCGGGCTGCTGGCCAGGCTTGGAGCTGCTCACTTTGGAGGTTTTAGCAGGCGACTGGTCTGGTAAAGCATCTGCCAACTGGAAGACAAAGCGCCGGTGAGAGCGGGAACGTGCCGACCGGAATTCCCAGCTGCAGACATCCCGCCCACCGCGTGCCCACGCTCCAGCTGCCAAAACGGGAGGAGAGGAGCTCTCCCTGGCTGCACAGACGTGGTTACATTCATCCTCGTGCAGGTTCTGTCACTAAGGTAGCACAGGGCATTCTGACATGCCACAGTTAAGAAATCCAAGGATAAAAGGCCACCTACCACACGGAACAACAAGCAATTGCGGCACAAGCCCTGGGAACATTTCCCTACATCTCCATTACAGCTACTCTGATGCCATTAAAGCACAGCTCCTTTGTTAATGTCACAGAACAGAACCCACGAGGCACCCAGCAGCTTCCAGTGTTTAGTCCAGGGATTGCTACATTCGCCCAGAAGGAAAACACCAGGACTGCAGTGCAGAGGAAATCACCCCTCTCCTCCAAAAACTGTGTCAGCTTTGAGAAAGAAGGAACACAACTGGCCTTTCTTCAGGAAAGAAAAACTGTTACTTACCGAAAAATCATCAGTTCCAGACATTGTGCTGAAAAGTAAGGTAAGATAAAGTGAAATTTGTTGAAAATAATAAAGGTATTTTTAAGCAAGACTTCAAGAGATGCCTACACTGGTCTCACTGGAAGCACAGGGAGTGTTGAACCTGCAGCACCTCTTGGTGCCTTGGTTTTGGCAAGTCTGGCCCACACCAGATCCAAGCTCAGCAGTGTCCTGTGCCCAGGGGATGCTTTGGGGATCCCTGGGTGCAAGGTAATGGGAATAAAATGTACAGGGATGCCTTGGAAGTATTCCAGGTGTTTTCTAATCTGGGATTCAGAAAAGGCATGGCAGGATTCTTGCACGTGAAGTTAATGCATCTAAACCAACACATGATTAAATCACAGAATCATGGAATGGTTTGGGTTGGAAGAGATCTTAAAGATCATTTAGCTCCAATCCCCCTGCCATGGGCAGGGACACCTTCCACTATTCCAGGTTGCTCCAAGCCCTGTCCAACCTGGCCTTGGACACAGCTTCTCTGGGCAACCTGTGCCAGGGCCTCAGCACCCTCACAGCCAGGAATTGCTTCTCAATATCCCATCTATCCCTGCCCTCTGGCAGTGGGAAGCCATTCCCCCATGTCCTGTCCCTCCAGCCCCTTGTCCCAGGTCCCTCTCCAGCTCTCCTGGAGCTCCTTTAGGCACTGAAAGAGGCTCTCAAGTCTCCCTGGAGTGAACACCCCCAGCTCTCCCAGCCTGGCTCCAGAGAGCAGAGGGGCTCCAGCCCTTGGAGCATCTCCATGGCCTCCTCTGGACTCACTCCAGCAGCTCCACATCCTTATGCTGGGGAGCCCCAGAGCTGGAATCCCCACACGGATCTTACTGCCAGAAATAAAAGAACTACAGTTTGCTGATGCTTTATCCTCCAGTTATCCCATAAAACACTAAAGGCAGTGGATGCTCTTATTTACCTTCCCTGGCTCCAGCAGCCGACCACAGACCTGGCAAAGCTGTCATTAATGTGTAACCAACTTCCAACCCCTCCACACTTCCAAGCAGCACCGAAAACAGGGACCACTGAGCCGTGTTCTGCCTTTCCACGAGGGCAACTGCTGCACTTGGGGCTTTCCAGAGCTTCACCACAGTGATCCCTGACTGCCTCTGTCAGGGCAAAGTTCTGTTTGGTTTGACTGACAACAAACACTGACTAGAGGTGACCAAGAACAGGTGAAACTATCTACACAACTTCCTAATATTAGGACAGTTCTGGCCATTTAGTTCAGCATCCCATTTCATCTTAACAACAACCCCCAGGGAGGAACAGGGATGACAATCACCCCAACACTTCCATGGTTCCAGACTCAGACACTTCCTAAGTTACAGGCAATTTCTATGGAGTGACAACCCTCAAATAACTCCTTTTTCAGAAACATGCCCAATTCCCCCACTTGGATATGGGGATGTCTCATTTCCCTGCCTCAGTGTTGTTCCTAAAACACCCACTGGCAAGGGACTCCACGGGCTGCTCTCTGTTGCACAAAAAGGCACCTTCTTTTTTTTGCTCCAAACCTGGATTTCACAGGTTTCAGTTGCTGCTTTTCCAACCCTGCAGCTGAGGAAATCAGCAAGCCTGTCTTTATCCACCTCCCCATGCTGATCATTATCCTGCAGATTTTTACCACTTTCTTTCAGCTGTCCCTTCTCCAGGCTGAGCTCCAGCTCATTCCACTGACCCCTGAGCAGCAGCTGTTCCACACCTTTGATTATTCTCCCTGCCTCTCTTTGAGGCTTTTCCAAGTCTTTTGTATCTCTTGGGATGAATGACAAGAAACAAACCACAGAGAACTGAAGATGTGGGATAACCATTGATTTATGCAGTTCCATAATTATGCCCTGGTTTGCCTTCTATTTCCTTCCTAATCCTTCTTAATGTTCCATCTGCTTTTTGATCCCTGTGGAACTGAGACACTTCTGTGGCAGTATTTCATTCCCCAGTGTTAAGGGTCAGCCCATCATTTTATATATGAAATTATATGCACCACTCTACATTTATCTACTCTGAATTACATCGGATTTTTATCACTACTGAATTTTATCTGCCCATTTATTACCTAATCCTTACTTTCCTGAATGGCTCCATATCAACAGGACACTGCTCATCCCATTTCCCAAGTTATTTATGACCACATGGAACAAACCCAGACCTCTGTGGAAACACAGTGAACTTTTCAAGTTATCCCTAACAATTTAAATAAACCTTTCAAGAAACACCTAATAATTTAAATAAGCCTTTTAAGAAATACCCATTAATTTCAATAAACCTTTCAAGAAACACCTAATAATTTAAATAAACCTTTTAAGAAACACACATCTACAAAGTTAACACCTGGGTGGAATTCAGTGCCTGACTGCACCAATCTGAAGGTTTGTTAAAACTCCAACATTAATTTATAACTGCAGTAGCTCCCTCAAGTAAGGAATCTTTGTCTCAGATCAGGGACACTGTTCAGATCAATGATCATTTGTTTCAAATTGAGGAACCATCAGGAAAGTGGTTTCTGCTCCCATTATTAACAGCTCAGATGTTCCAGAGACATCAACCAGAAAAAACCCCTCATTTCTCCTCAGTAAATAGCTCTTAAGGTAAGAGTTCATTAGTTTTTGCAATGATCCACACTTAGAAAATAATAAGTTGACATTTTTAGTGGCACTGGAGTTCAATTTACCTCTATGGGCATAGAAGTTACTAAATAAGCCACACAAAATATATCATTCATTAATATAGATATAAGTAAAAGAAACAACCCTTTTAAATAAGTGTACATGCAACTGTAGGAGTGATAATAATTAAAAATCATGATATCAAAAAGCAACACCAAAACAGGCCAAGAGAATCCTCCTTTCTCTAGGGGGGTGGAGAGATGGGATAAAACCAACCGAAAAACAGATCTACAAGAGACCAGAAAAAAAAAAAAGCCCTGAGAAGAAGGTGGAACATTTGCTGCAGAGGGGAGAAGGAAAAGAAGTGACAAACCTAAAGGAGAACTCAGAAGAAAATCCTGTGATCTGTCACAGAAGTGACAGAGAGGAGTAAATTCAAGCCAGGCAGTGGATGAGCACAGTTAAAACAGCCCTGATCACCAAATATCAGCCAACATCCCCAATAATATTTGTTAGCAGGCAATTCCCAAATATTTCTGTGCCATGAAAACGAAGGGAACAATTCTGCTGCAAGATTTATGGGGGGGGGGAAGGTAGTTAAGCATATCTCATAATGAGATTTAGTGGCTTTTTTACTTTGGCAAGCAGACAAGAGCAACATTTGTTGGCAACATTTGGGATAACTGAGCCCATGCCAAGCATGTCAAGGATCCTCTTGCAGACAGGATGGCCTATTTCAGGGATGTTTTTTAAACAGACATTTAATCTGGGTACTGCCACCTTCATTTCATAGGAGAGAAACTGAAATTACCCCTTAGACACGTTCAGACAACAGATGAACTCATCTGTACTTAAATCTGGAATCTCTATTCCATTCAGGTTGTTCGACACCAAAGGAATTTCAGTCAAAAGCTTACAGAAATATCAGTTATATTCACAAAATATTGCCCAAGGCACTCACATGCTCACACATTGCTCTGTCAGACAGCAGACCTCCAAGTAACTGAGTTTTGAAGTCTCCCCTGGTCACAGGTGGGCTCAAGAATTTGGGAAAAACCCCACTGAGTGGTGCCTTGATGGGATTTTTAGAGTCAGTGAATTACTAACAAGTGGACTCTCATTTTCTCTCTAAGCTTTCCTAGTGCACTGAGATGAGCAGAGAAAAGCCCATTTGTGTAAGAGACTTTAAATTCTACTGCAAATTATCCCTTCCTGGAGTCGGGAGGAAGGAAGAGCAAGTGGAAGAAGGAGGGTTCAGCTGGCAGGAAGCAGAGAGACAGCAGAGCTGGTAGCACTCACACCCAAGTCCTGCTGCATCCACTGTGCTGCAAGATAAGATTTCCTTTGTTTTCCCAAGGCCAACGCCCCTGGAAACATCCCTGGCTTTCCAGAAGCCCAGAGCCTGCCAGCTCCAGGTCCAGCTGGTCAGGGCACCACTTCCCAGCCACCTCTGAGGACACACATGGCCAGAAGCACCAAATGGAAGAGAAGGATGGAGAGAGATGATCCATGTCTGCAAAACAGGCCTCCAGGAGCTCAATCCCTCTCATCCTTCATCCTGGAGAGCCGTGAGAGGGATGAAAGGCTTCACTGCACCTCCCCAGAAACCACACACAGCAAAATCTTCAGGTCAAGGCCTCCTGGACACCCAGGAGCTGCTCCCAAAAATGAACAGCAGGGAGGTGAGAGGAGCGAGGCTGCCGGGCTCTGTGCCACAGGCTGGGAAGAGAAACGTTGGGAAGCACAACTCCAACATGGCACTGGCAGGAGAGTTCTACCAGCAGTGCTCACAACCAAATGCTGACTGGCTGAGAGGTCTGAAAACCCTGTTTCTGCAAGGATGGTGCCATGTGTGCTGTGCTAAATCCGTCCTACAAACAGCTTCCACAACAGGAAAAAAAAAAAATGTTTTGGGAGCTCCAAACCCTCCACCAAAACTGGTGGATCTGGTGGCATTTTTTCCCATGCTCTCGCCTTTCCTGGCTTTTATCCACCACCAGTCCCTCAGGGGCTCTCGTTAGAAAGAGCTGCCCAAAGCACTTTTTCTTCCTTACCCAAAACCAGGCATCAACTGCTTTCCCATTTCTTTTGAGTTGTGTGACATTTTTCCAACACTTGATGTGCCAGATTTAGTTCCTGTCTCCAAGATCATCTTTCAAACCCAGGAAAAAAAAAAAAAAAGGCTTTCTGGATGCAACAGGCTGTGCTGCATTTCCACTGGGTGGCACAGCTCCCTCGGCAGAGAGGTTCCTTTGTCACTCCAAACATGACTAATTCCTACCAGCATAACCTCATCCACAACAGGATTCCTGCCCACATAAGTGTAACTACCCAACATAGCACTCAGAGAAAATGGAAGAGACACCAAATCTTTTGACAGCTTCGAAATGTTTTCTAAAATATGCAAATTTCTGCAGCTTCAGGCGTTAAATATCAACACTTTAGAGCTGGCCTTTATGGAATCATGGAATGGTTTGGGTTGGAAGGGATCTTAGAGATCATCCAGTTCCACCCCACCTGCCATGGGCCGGGACACCTTCCATTATTCCAGTTGCTCCAAGCCCCATCCAACCTGGCCTTGGACACTTCCAGGGATCCAGGGGCAGCCACAGCTTCTCTGGGAAACCTGTGCCAGGGCCTCAGCACCCTCACAGCCAGGAATTCCTTCACAATATCCCATCTGTCCCTGCCCTCTGGCAGTGGGAAGCCATTCCCCCTTGTCCTGTCCCTCCAGGTCCTTGTTCCAAGTCCCTCTCCAGCTCTCCTGTAGCTCCCTTCAGGCCCTGGAAAGCCACCATCAGGTCACCCTGGAGCCTCCTCTCTTCCAGGCTGAACAATCCCAATTCTCTCAGCCTTTCCTCATGGGAGAGGTGCTCCATCCCTCTGATCATCTCGGTGGCCTCCTGTGGCCCTTCTCCTCACCTTCCCCACCTTCACTGCCTCCTCATGTGGCATAAATCCTTTAGTCTGCCCTGGGTGTTTATCCAGTGGGAGAACAAAGTCAACTGGTGAACTAAACCAACAGCTACATCAGCAGCAGCTCCACGAGGTTTGGTGATATTCCTGCCCCTTCCCATGCCTGTTGTGACTGACAAAAAGGGACAAAAGGCAGACCTTCAGTTTTCAGACTTCCAGGCTGGATTTTGGTAGAGCAGCAACAACCAAATTGTGGCATTTGCTTGTAAATTATCAACCACCAGAAAAAAAAAAAATAAAGTCTTCCAAACAGAGGTCCTGGCAGTTCCCAAGACCTGTAAGACATAAAGCTGTAAAGGTCTGTGATCTGTTCCAGCTTTCCAGCCACAACAGGGCCACTCAAGCCACAGCCCTGATCACTTCCCTGGCCCCCACAGCACAGCCAGATGGTCCCACACCCTGCAGACAGGGATCCCTGTGGAGGTGCCCTGTGTTTGTGTGCCAGCTGGGACACATCAGGGCAGAACAGAGAGTCTCTGCTGCCAAAGGTTCCTCCTGCCCACAGCACCCAGCCCTGTGGATCCTGCACGAGATGCATTAGTCCAGCAGCTTGGAATAATTAAAACTGATCTTTCAGAGTTGCCTCTGAGTTTTGTTCAGAGCTCCAGAGCCCATTCTCATCCCAGAATCCCAGACTGGTTTGGGTTGGAAAGACCCTAAAGACCATCCAGTTCCAACCCCCTGCCATGGGCAGGGACACCTTCCACCAGCCCAGGTTGCTCCAAGCCCCATCCAACCTGGCCTTGGACACTTCCAGGGATCCAGGGGCAGCCACAGCTTCTCTGGGCAACCTGTGCCAGGGCCTCCCCACCCTCACAGCCAACAATTCCTTCCCAATATCCAATCTAAACCTACTTTCTTCCAGTTTCAGTTAGTAAAAACACCAAAACCATGTGTCACATCCCAGTTGAAGCCTCACCTCTGACAAACAAACCCGCACAAACCTTCTTCCTCCTCAGCAGAGCCTCCTTCGCAGGAAAACCCCCCTTCCCACGGTGCAATCTCACAACTGGCACCTTTCACATCTCCCTCTGGCACTGCCCAAAATGCACTTGGACCAACTCGAGCTCCAAGGAGAACATCCCAAGCGCCTTCCAGGGCTGGCTGACATTCCCCACGAGGTTTTTTTCCATCAGCCACTGATCTCCCGGGTTTCGGGGAGGGCAGTTTCAGGGCGTGTCAGCTTTGCTTCAAAAAAACCCACAAAGCAGCCCTCTTTTGTTCTGATATTCTCTGACAACGAGGCTGAGGAGCCCCGGATCAGCACGGAATCCGCCCGGGACCTGCAGGGCCGGCAGCTCTCCGGGGGCACCGATACCACACAGCGCTGGCCCGCCCTGGAGCCGAAAGGGTATGTTAAAATCTGATACAATCAACCAACTACGAAACCCCGACTGCCCTGCGCCCTCCCTTATGAGGGAGGAAACTCTCGGTTAAAACCGCTTACACGCAGCTTACGCTTATTTATAAATTACGACCACGCAGCGCAAATAAAAGCTGACGAAATATCCCACCCAGCCACGACAGCGCCTCCCCCACCGCCACAACCGACCCACCCCCCTCCCACCCGGTGCTCCGCGG
>VYXB01002932.1:304493-331249 GCA_013397135.1 Pachyramphus minor
GCGGGGCCCGTGTGCGCGGCGGGAGCGGCCCCGCGGTACCTGTTCTGCGGGAGCCGGACCAGGCCCGGAGCGACGCGGCGGCCGCAGCTCCACCGCCACCGCGACGGCGCCGGAACCGGAACTGCGTCACGGGGGCCNACACCTGGACACGCCCCTCCCTATACCATCAATTCCACAAAGCCACGCCCATCGCGTTTGACCACGCCCTCTTCATCACAAGTCACCGCCCCCTCCTGACCGCGCCCCCTCGGCGCCTTAGAGGGGCACGTGATAACGCTCGAGCGCGCGGCGGGAGGGGGGGAAGTGTCACGTGATTCCTCCCCTGAGGGGAGGGCGCGGCCCTTGAGGGGACCCGGGTTTGGGTCCCCCCTGTCCCTGAGGCTCCGTTTTCATCTGTTTAGTTTTAATAAAAAGATGAAGTAGTAACTTGGGGTTTTCTGTCCTCTCCCTGCCCGTTAATCAAAATCTGTGCAGTTCAAGACCCAAGACCCGCCACAGAAACAAAAAAAAAAAACCAAAAAGACCCAAGAAAGCAAAGTGCTCGCAGTTTATGGGGGAAAAAAAAAGTCAAGAGTTTAAAGAAATTCAAATCTTCTTATGTACGAGCTAAATGGACATGGATGGTTCCGGTAAAAGTGCGTTGGACGTTGATTTCTCCAGACCTGCTTCAGCAGACTCCTGTCATGTTTAACAGTGCAATTAGTAATCATAAAGACAGCTATTCCTCGTGGATCTATATTACTGCTGAAAATCCAATCCTGATTTTCTTTCTTCCTGCCCAGTAGGAACATCTGAAGACCATTCTCACAGTCCCAACATTCCCACCATGTCCCTGAGAGCCTTTTCCAAACACTCTTTGAGCTCTGCCAGCCTTGGGGCTGTGACCACCGCTCCGGGTTTCCTCTCAGCTTCCACAAAATCCCACCGAATTTCCATTTAAAGTTATCCCAAATCGTCCTGTTTTCACATTTCAGACCTAAAGCCACGCCTGAAGTCTGGGCAGGTTTTCTCCCAGTGTGCTCTCCCTGTGTTCCCCAGCCCCTGTGGCAGGGCCCAAATACACCGCGTGGTTCCCTGCCCTGCCCTTCCCAGCTATGGTACTAATCCTGAGCCATTCCATGCCTGGATAATTCCGTTAAACTCAGCAGAAACGCGGGCACGGGCGATGCCCAGCACATGCCAATGGTGGTGTCCTGTGCTCTGGCGCCCTTCCCTTGGGACTGACATCTGTTTGTGCATCTCAAGGTCATTATTTGGCCTTTTCTGAAGTAACAGGAGAAAATCGGCAGCAGGAGCAGGATCTGGGTGCTGGCAGCCCAGAGAGCCAAGTGTGTCTTGGGCTGCATTCCCAGCAGCGTGGGCAGGAGGGTGAAGAGGGATTCTTCCCCTCTGCTCCGGGATCATCAACATCAGAATGATATGGAGCTGCTGGAGCAAGTCCAGAGGAAGCCATGGACATGCTCTGAGAGCTGGAACCCCTTTTCTCTAGAGCCAGGCTGGGAGAGCTGGGGGTGTTCACCTGGAGAAGAGAAGGCTCCAGGGAGACCTTAGAGCACCTTCCAGTGCCTAAAGGGGCTCCAGGAGAGCTGGACAGGGACTTGGGACAAGGGCCTGGAGGGACAGGACAAGGGGGAATGGCTTCCCACTGCCAGAGGGCAGCCCCGTCGGGAGGAATATTGGGAAGGAATTCTTGGCTGTGAGGGTGGTGAGGCCCTGGCACAGGATATGCAGAGGAAGTTGTGGCTGCCCCACCCCTGGGAGTGTTCCAGGCCAGGTTGAATGGGGCTTGGAGCAACCTCTAGTACAAGGTGTCCCTGCCATGGGAACTGAGTGAACTTTGAGGTCTCTTACAACCTAAATCAGTCTGTGATTCTACAGTTCTGTGGTAGCTGTAACAGGCATGAAATGGCAGTATTTTTACTTATTGATTTGCATAAATCATGTCTACCAAAACTAAAAGGGTATTCACTATAGACCCCCTCCCATGATGGCATGATAATTCAGTTAACCTTCCCTCTGAATTTAAATAAAAGCCGTGGAAAATTTAGGCTGACTTCACAGTTCTTTTGCAATTTCCTTTCCGAGTACAGCCATCACTGGGAATTCCTGTCGAAACAGCCCTTGTGGCGTGGCCTCACTGGGAGGACGAGCAAATAAAGAGTGAAATCAATCCTCCTCCCAGCTGTGTGCTGGGCATCTTTGCCTTTCCACTCCTGGAAGGGCCCCGTCGTGGGCAGCTGCTGCCATGTCCTGGACAGCCAGTGGTGACAGCAGGAGTCCCCAGAGCAGGAGGTTTCTTCCTGAGCAGTCTGCTAGTTAGAAACCCTAATTAATGAGCAAACATGAGGCTGACAATGATGATGATGTCTCACTTTAAATATCAGACTGGGACCGTAACAGCATTTTTAAACAATAACCTCACCAGCCAAACTCGCTGAGCTTCACATTGGGACACACGATGTGTAGAAGCAGAAAGGAAAATGAACTTTTGAATGTTTCCCCCTCCTTTGGGTAGATGTAGCTTGTCTTCTCTGTGTGTGTATGTGCTGAAGGCTGTAAAAAGAGATGGAGACACAACTTCACCTAATTTCATTGAATCGTGGAATCCCAGAACGGTTTGGGTTGGAAGGGACCTTAAAGCCCGTCTCATTCCAACCCCCTGCCACTGTCAGGGACACTTTCCACTATCCCAGGTTGCTCCAAGCCCCGTCCAACCTGGCCTGGAACGCTTCCAGGGATGGGGCAGCCACAGCTTCTCTGGGCAACCTGTGCCAGTGTGGAATTTACGTTCAGTTGATTCATCTTAGTGCCAGGAATAGAACGCAGGGTGAGGGTAGCACCGAGTCATGGCTGCATCCTATTGGAAGATGTTACTTTGCACACTAAATTATGTAATAGAAAACAAAAGTTGGGATGAAATTAGGAATTTAAATTATCCAGAGAGGCTGTTTGGTGTAATAATGTGAGGGCAGTTTGTTATTACAGCCCTGCACTGCAGGGCCTGTGCTGCTGCCTGTGCAATACAAGTATTTGCCACTTTGTTTTTAGCTCAGCATCATATAAATATTTGGGTTGGAAGGAAGCTCTGGTCTAACCTCTGTCTCAAAACAGGAGTAGCTGTGAACTGTGAGTTCTGATTGTCTCCAAAGACGGAGATTGCACAACCTCTCTGGACGTTCAGTCCCTAAATACGGTCCCTGTGAGTGCTGCCATCATTCCGTGCATCCCGTCAGACTTTCCCTTGCTGCACTTGGGGCTTTTCCTTCCTCCACCTACCTCTGGGAAGCATCTGCCTGCTCAGTGCCACCTCCCTGGGTGGCTGGAGGCTTTGGTGAGGTCCTTCCTCCCCTCTCTCCCAGCTCAAAAATACAATTTCCACAGCCTCTCTTCACGCCCCACTCTGTTCCCCAACCCTGCCAGCGCCCCCCCGCTGAACTCCCTCCGGTTTGTCAGCATCTCTCTTGTCTTTCAGTGACAAAATTGGGCATAATTGCCTGCCTCAGCCTTTGTTTTGGGGTAAAAGACCAAGAGACAATACTTAAATTGTCCGATTCAGTACTTTTCAGGGACAATAACACACATCTTGGGCTGTGACAGGCGTCAGAGTCAGGAAAATTTATCTCACCCGCGGGGCTGTTCATGCCATGAGCAGTAAATTCAGGGGAACAATAACAATATCTTTTTTGTACCTCCCTTTTACATCAGCTAGTCAGGAGGAACACAGTGGAGGCATCCCTTTTCTATCCAACCCAAAAATAAAAGTTTTTGTGTGGTTTTTTTGTGTTTCTTTTTTTTTTTTTTTAATAACGAGTTTAAAATTCTGAAATGTAACGTCAGTTTTCATTAAGAAAATGCCAGTCTCTTGCTGATGGGCCGGAACAGCGAGGTATAAGATATTAATCTTCAGTTCCAGTGTTGATTCTTTCAGGGAGATGTCACTCGCTTTTCTATTCATGCCTCACTGTGCTCTGTGAACATCAAGCACTCTGAAGAATTAGCTGAGCCACCCTGAAGCTAGATTTTAAAGGATACCAGATGGTATGTTCAATGCATGTGGTAATCTTTTATATGCTTTTCCCCTATGGCCAATCACTGACTGATCATTTATTTCAAAACCCTCGTAAAATAAATCACTTTGAAAACGACGCTGTCTCTAGTTAATAAGTGCTCTTCCTCAAAGCAGAGGCTCGTTGCCATGAAGATAAAATCATGAAACTGGTTCAAAGTGCATGGGGATGGCAAATGCACCCTATTGAGGAGAGGAGATAAACAGGACTGAACTGGAAAGGAAGCGTTGCTGTCTGCTTGTTGTGAAATTATGAGCAGGTGAACTGTCATTAAAGACACTCGACAGCCACTTTGGTACTAACACATGAGCTTTCTGTGACAAGGAGTGAATTTTTTTGGGTACATTTTCTTCCCACAGTGGTGGATGTGTAGAGCCTTGATCATGTGTTGAATTACTGCATGAGTTTGCTTTCAGGTTTTGGAGTTAGTGATTATGTCTGGCAGCAGAAGACAGAGCTCTTCACTCTTTCTTGGATTTTTGTGAATAAGAAGTAGGAAATTCCTCTCTGTGTGACACCAGTGACACTTCATCATCTGTCCTCTCAGAGAGGTGCCCACCTTCTCCCAGTGCCCAAATTGAGAACCACAGTTACCTCCAGAGGGATCCAAACCTTTATCACTCCTCTATCTCACAGAATCAAAGTCACAGGATCATTTAGGTTGGAAAAGATCTCCAAGATCACCCAGTCCAACCTGTGGCCAATCCCCACCTTGCCAACCATCCCGGAGCACTGAGTGCCACATCCAGTCCTTCCCTGAACACCTCCAGGGACGGGGACTCCACCACCTCCCTGGGCAGCACATTCCAACGCTTAACAACCCTTTCAGTGAAGAAATTCCTTCTGATGTCCAAAATTCCTTCTGATTCTGATTCCTTCCTGCCCTTCCCCTCTCCTCCACATGCCCAATCCCCGCAGTGGTGTTGCAATCCTCACAGCCTCTCAGTGAATTTTGTGACATTTGCTGTTTGGCTGGCAGCCACACCTCTGACAGGCAGATGATAATATGGAATTATGGCCCTTCGTTCTCTGAAGGATCATGTTTTCAAGTGCTCACTGCTGCGGAGAAGAAGCTGGAAACCTTTTTTATTCAAAAGTTTGAAAAACAAATAAAAGTACCCCTTATTTTATTTTGCTGTGGTGTTGCAATTTTAAATGAAACTCTTTTTTTTTTGGAGAGGGAGAAGGAGGTGAGGAGTAGCTGGCTGTGGAGGCTTTGCCCTGACAATGAGGGCAGAGTTGATTTTCCCTGTTGCCCAGATTCTCTGATGGATATAAACACACTGGCACACACACATATCCCGGGGGGAGAGATTTCAGCATAGTCACAGTGGGACAGCCCAAAGGTCCAGCTAGCCTAGAGGCCCAAGTGACTTTGGGCAACATCAGATTCCTGGGAAAAGGAGAAAGAGAAGGAGTGTGGAGTGATCCTCCCCTCAACAAACCTCCAAGTCCCTGGCAGGCAGCACTCTGGGGTTACATCTGCAGCAGCAGCCCCAGGAGCCTCACCAAAGGCCAGGCCAGTGCTGTGTGACGGTGTCATTCATCCCATGGGATGCCTGCTGCTGATCTCTGCAATCCTGTGAGCAGCTCCTGGCAGGAAGGCTGTGCCTGGATTGCTAAATCTCAGTCACTCTGTTTTTCACCACTCCTCCCCGACACCGTTTGTGGCTGTGTCTTTGTGCCTCATTTTATCTCCCGGTGCGAAGCAATTGGGATCCATTTGTTCACTGAGAGACACTTCCACACTCAGGCTCTTCTTCCTGCAAACCTCTGAGGGCCTTTGAGATGCCTGGTTTTGAACGGTGAATGTGGCAGTGCTGGGATAACACTTGGACTCGATGATCTTCGAGCTCTTTTCCAACCTCAATGATTCTCTGTGATTCTACACGTGCAATTAATTGTTCAACACTAAGTTGTTCGTGTCTCTGCTTCAGATGGGTATTGACGGTGCAGCCATAGTGCCGAGGTCAACGATCCACTGATTGGTGCCAAAGAACACATTTACAGTCAAATGGCTTGTAGAAATGCAGGGAATGATCATTTGAGCTCGTGAAAGATCTCTAAGTCATTGATATGACAAAGGTGCTGCTGAAGGGCGTGTGATGAATTATTGACGAGAGTATTCGGTATAAAACACTGTGGGGGAAGTGTCACACCCCAAGCTGATCCGGGGCAGCATGAGCTGCCTTCTCCACTCGTCTGTTCATTTCAGTAGGAATCTCTCGGCGTGGGGTCATTTCCCCCTGCATTTCTATGCCGAACGGGGGTGGGCATTTACCACCATTTCAGTTTACTCCATTTCAGGATCGAGTTTTGTGTCTTGTCTTTGCCCTCCCTGCTCTGGGCAGGGATTTATTTGATGGCTGCAATTGCTGTCTCAGTTTTGGGCTACACCATTGTAAGAGCAAGAATTTCATCCACTGCAACTTCACACAGTTAAATCTTGTCCCATCAGCTGATAGCCATCTAATGCTGCAAGAAATTCCGTGGGAATAGCAGCCATGCCATTCTTCCTCCTCCTTTTCAGCTCTCAGGCCCTGATTAAGCAAATAGCTTAAGTGCTGGGCTGAAGTGGTGCCTTTTAGTTGCTAATGCCATGCAAAAATGCCCCGAGAATAAAGCAGTTTTCATGATCACTGTTAAGAATCCGCTTCCTTCTTTGGGTCTTATTTTTCCATCAGCCTGCTGGAAGAGTACAGCCAGAAAACAGATTAGCCCGGGAAAGAGTTCTCAACTAATAAACATACCGCAAATACACTTCTTAGTCATATTTTAGGTCAAATGGATTTGTCAAGTCAATAGTCACCCAAGTATGAAGGAGTCCTATAAATAAATGAGACTTAAGTATTTTGAATATCTGCCTGACAGAGCTCCTTTAAAGTGCAAATAAAGCTGGAATGAGCTGAAGCCAAGATCATTTCCAGAGTCATTAAAAAAAAAAGAAAACAATAATTTGAACTTTTTAACCTTGGGGTTGTTTCCAGCTGCATCTCTCACAATGATAATAAATTCAGAAAATTCCATGAAAATCTCTATTCTTTGGACTCTTGAGGCATTTAGCATAATGTTCTCAGTTCCTCTTTTTTCTTCTAAAAACAGGAAGAAATTATGCAGGGTAGTTGCTGTTTAAATACTAGAAATTCTCCCTGGGGAGAATTACAGCCATTTCAGTGATAAATTGCAAGATAACGGAAGACTTGGAAGGAGCCTGATCCAAACCTCATTTCCAAGCTTCCTCACTGATTTCAGGGCTTTTTGGATGAGGTTTGGGACGAGGAAGTCTCAGCCCGGCTGAGTTTGGGTGGCAGGTTTGTCTTTGTGCAGGTTTACCCTGGGGAGTTCCCACTGGAGCAGGGCAAGATAATGTCAATCCAGCACTGAATTTTCTCTTGCATGGAAGTCCTACATCCAGCCTTCATCCGGAGTCTTCCCAGCAGCCAGGCTGCTCTTCCCCCCACCAGAGCAGAGCCTTACAAGCTCCAGGCAGGGAATGAGCATCCTACCTTACCTCAGCCCGCCCTGCCTGGGGGCCAGCGCTCCTCCTCCTCCTGCTGCAAATGTTTGCAATATCGTCCGAAGCCCCCCCCCAGGGGTGAAGGCATCCTAATTAATTAGCAGGAATGCGCCTCTATCAAGCCGTTTAGAAAGCGAAGGGACCGACTGTTGTGATAAAGTGCATCGCCAAACATTCCGGGCTCTGCTCTAACAGCATCGCGGGGATCTGAGGACATAATTGCCTTGTTATTTTCGTGCTCCCCAGGGCTGTGCTGGAGGCAGTTTAGCAGAATGGGCACTTAAAAAGTGCCTCCAGCAAACTCCGCTCCCCGCTGCCTGTTTTCCCAGATCCCTCGTTGCCTTTGCTCCGCTTGGCAGGAGCTCGTTTTTCTCCTCCTCCTCTGGGAAATTCCCGTCCTTTGATTCCCCATCCCATGACTGCTGCCCCGGCCTTGGTTAACACACTGCTGCAGAGCTCGCTCCGCTCCACCACCACTCCTGCATCCATCCATTTGTTTCCCGTTTTGAATTTCTTCGGGACGCAGAGCATCTCCTTGTTTTAGTTTCGGGGTCGGCAGCGCCGAGCGACTGTTGCAACACAAATAACATGAATAACATTTCCTCGGTGATGTTCCAGCCCGTGTCCCAGCACCCAGGCCGGCTGCTGACCTGAGCAAACCAGTCTCATTCTGGACCGTGTCACCCTCCTTCCTCGGTGTTACTTTATCCAAACACATTCTGGGAAAACAACAAGATATGCTGCCAAAATAGCAGAGAGAACCAACTCCCCAAACATGAGGCCTTCCCTGAGCTCCAGCAGGTTTAACGAAGTAACAGGAGGTAAAAACAACCAGTGCAACGCTCTTTAAACTTCTGAATAGCTCCTAATCGCACGCATTGTTCCTGAAGTAGAAGTAGGTAGGAGCGAGGATTGCAGGATCAGGCTCCAGCAAAACGATTCTGCTGAACGGGAGGGGAAAATGAGTGGACTTTTCCCTCAAAGATTTCACAGCCAATACTGAGGCTGGCTCTGCTATTGCTAGAAAATTACTTTTCTTTTAGACAACATATAGATTACATGCCTGCTAAAATGTATTTTGTTAACTAAAAATGAGCTGTCATTAGCAAATGAATCAAGTGCACTTCTGTGGTGGTCCACTCTCATTCATTCACTGGTTTGCAGTCAGTTGTTTGCAATGACTCTCCCTGCTGACAGAAATTCAGACACACTGTAACATTTAGCCTGTAAATCCCGAATCATAAAATCACGGAATATCATGAGTTGGAAGGGACCCACAAGGATCATCGAGTCCAACTCCTGGCCCTGCACAGGACACATCCAACAATCCCACCCTTTGCCTGAGAGCCTTGTCCAATAAAATACGACACAACACAACGTTTTAGTGTTTTATTCAAAGTAACTTTGTACAGTTATGCTTATTTTGATTTTGAGATGAGTAAAGCCCACATTGCCGAACCGGGCTGGCCACTGCCTGAGCACCTCTTCCTTGAGCCTTCACTCGTGGCCACTGATGGGCTTTTGACCCAACCTGCGTGGCCATGAACGTGTTCTGCTTTTCTATAAAACCAGATCAGTAAAAGACTCGTGTTAGAGTATAAGTATGATAAAGCTGAAGGTGGAAGGGGCAGTGACAGGGGGAATTTGGGATGCTGGATCCAGGAGATGGAGGGATTTGCATTACTCCCACCCCCTGAGCATTTCAGGTTAAGGTGGGTAAGTCCCATTGTGATTTTAGCTGTTACAGTATTAAATATCGGGGGCTAAAGCCGCGTGTTAATTGTGTGGCAACAAACGGGCCATTTTTAGCTCATAAAGTGTTGAATGAATTTATCTGGAATAATTTCTACCCTAATGTGGCCAAACATTTGGCAAACAGGGTTCCAAAGTGTGCTTTCAGGAGTGCTGTTTGATGACAGCGTGTGGGTGTCAAAGTAATTAGGACAGGAGATTACAAAGCAGGGACACAACCATAGTTTGGGAAGCCCTTGGAAAGAGGTGACTCTGGTTCCTCAGTTTCCCTGCCTCCCCTTTCCTTTCCTTTCAGTCTTCTCCTTCCTCCTCCTTCTTCCCCCCCCCCCCNCCCACCCCCCCCTCCCTCCCCCCCCCCCCCCCCCCCCAATAATCCTGCCTGTCTGGAATCACAATAAAAGGAGCACATCAGATAAACCAAGGGATTATTTCCTTTTGCTATTATATGAAGCACAATATCAAAGTGTTCCGTGCATCCTCCCAGCTCCTGTGAAAGAAAGGATCCTTTTATTCCTCGGGTAGCCTTTTGTCTAGCCAAGAATCTGCCGCCCACTCAGGTAATTTGTACCAACAGATCATACCTGTGGTAGCAGAAGATCCTGTCAGGAGGGAATATCCAGCAGAAACCAGGCATTACTCATGTATGAGGAACACTGGTTGGGAAAGGGGGAAGAGCTGATTTTTTTTGGACGTATTAGGAGGAGAGGAGGACTTGGGAAGAGGCTTTTGCTCCAACAGGGGACTTTTTTTTATCTTACCTTAATAAATATGTGTGTTCTTTGTGAGTGAACAAAGTGCCTCATCTGGCTGGGTGCTCAAACTCACACCCTCCCACTCAGTGCCCCCTTTACATCTTCCCTAATAAAATATTCTATTTCCCCTTCACATCTGCCCTCTCCTTGGGCACAGGACCAAGATTCCTGGTGTACAAGGATGCCAGAGCCAGCAACATCACTCTGAGATATAATTTGCCTTGGAGAGTATAAAAATGACAGGATGTCCCCGTGGCCAGCTCTGTGGTACCTCGGTGGCTGTGGGGTCTCTAATCTGATGCCAGTGGTTCTGCTGGATTCTGCTGGAAAGTGATGGGACAAAGGACAGCCTTCAGCTTGCCCTCAGCTTCCAGCTTGTCAGGTCAAAGACATCCTGAAGAATGAGGAAAAACGGGAGCACCCTTTGTCTGTTTGAAGCGCTAGAGGCCTCTGGAATAACACCACTGTGCTGATGAAGGAAAGAAATTAAGGTGGGGGGTTGTGTTCATTTCTAGTATGCTAAAACCATGTAAAAATATCCAAAGCCCTGGAATTATCTGATTTAGTAGAGCTACTCCTTTCCCCCTGCCCTCTCTCCCCCAGAATTCCTGGAGACCTTTCCTGCTTCCCCTCAGTCGGAGCACAAGAAGTTTTGGATGGCTCCAAACAACACCGACAGGGCACAGATTGATTTTTCTTGAATAAATTTGCTTGATTTTCTTTTTTTTTTTTCTTTTCTAGGCTTTGGATATCAATTAAAAGAACACAACTCTTTTGTCTTGTGTGTTGCTCCCCTCAAAATAATGAACTGTTTAATACACTAGAGGCAATTTCAAATTATCTAGTTTAATGAGGAAGGTTGTGACGGAAGATTTATTACCCTTTCTGATCTGCTAATGTATTTTCCCAACCATCCCAGCAGAACCAATCACTGTATTTTCATTATACACTCTATTTTCAGGGGTTCATTAGTTGTAGACTAAAAATAACAGTGAAGGTCTCAGTCTGAAAGCTTAATCCAATTTTTTTTAATTGGAAACAAAATTTGATCAGACAACTTTCTAATCATAACAGCATCAAGCATCAAGACCCTGACGAGGTGTTTTGTCCAGTTTGAAACTTCATGTGGCTGCACATAAAGACCTGACCTAGAAATACAATCATGGAACAGCTACGAAGCACAAACTCAGCCTTTTCCTTAAACAAAAAATCCCACATTAGCACAAGTCACAGGCTGTGCTCTAGCCCAGTTGATGCACATTAAAAATAAAAGTTCTGGCAATGAACCTGTTCAGCTGAGACAAACTCAGGAACGCTCTGAGCTAGTGGCTGAGAAATTCTGAGACTTCAGAAATAACTAAGATTTTTTTTTTTAAAATAAGATGGAAGAGCTCCCCGATAACCAAAAGGCCTCCTATCTTAAAGCTAGATTCAATCTTAAATTGGCATTCCTAGAACTGCCTTTGTGCTGTTGGATTACAGGATGTAACACTGGCTGGTGTTTTTCCTGCTGCATCATTTTGATACACAAGACTCACAGGAATAACAAAGGGGACAGAGAGACAAGGAGGTTTGGGTTTTACAGGGGTTGCTCTTTGCAAAACGCTGTCACCACCCTGGTGGCAATGTGGAGATGTGCTGCCTGTGTGGCAGCTGCCCTGCAAAGCCATCAGCCTCGTGTCTCTATACTGGTAGAGGGAACAGGGATCCGAATTCCCAAGGATCAGCTTTAGCAGAGAGACCCTGACTTTGGTCCTCTACACAGGCCACACATCCTTACTGGGTGATGACTCTGCTCTGACTTTTAATTATGTTGTGTCTTTATTCACCATGGAATGGTTTGGGATTGGAAGGGACCTTTAGAAATAATCCAGTTCCACCCCCTGCCGTGGGCAGGGACACCTTCCACTATCCCAGGTTGCTCCAAGTGCTGTCCAACCTGGCCTGGAACTCTTCCAGGGATGGGGCAGCCACAACTTCTCTGGGCAACCTGTGCCAGGGCCTCACCACCCTCACGGGGAAGAATTTCTTCCTAATGTCTAACCTAAACCTACTCTCTTTTAATTTTAATCCATTGCCCCCTGTCCTGTCATTCCATGATCTTGTGAAAAGTCCCTCTCTGTGTTTCTTGTCTCCCTTCAGGTACTGGAAGGCCACAATTAGGTCACCCCAGAACCTTCTCTTCTCCGTGCTGAACAATCCCAGTTCTCTCAGCCTTTCCTCACAGGAGGGATGCTCCTTCCCTCTGATCATGTTGTGGCAACCACAGGAGCTGTGCTTGACCCAGGCACCCCTGACACTGCTCCCAAATCCATGCCTTTCAATGGATTCTCCCCAGCAATAAAATGACTTCAGTACCCACACAGGGTATCTTGGGGCACTTGCCAGTCATTCCTAACCCTGGATGATCCCTGAAGGGAAAGGTTTGCAATGACCTGCCTGGGGGGAGGCTGGGCTGAGGATGTGTTTTGGCCAGATAACACATCACCCAGACACCCAGGGGATTTTTAAAAGGGATGTAGGGAAGAGGGAAGTTATTGCACCTCACGTCAGCCCCACGCTATAGATTTTACTTGCATAAATTATATATTTACATTCAAAACTCTATTATTCATAGAGTTGAGTAAACAAGTATTGATTTTTACACTGTAGCCCAGATGAGTATTTGTAGTGATGCAGAGGCTCCTCTTCTACCCTCGGTAACTCTGACCTCATCAGTGCTCCCTGGGCAAGGAATATCCTTTAACAAGGATGATCAAGTTTAAAACCAGTTGGCTGCTGCTGTTGGGAATGGAAATCAATGTGCATTTCCTTCTGAATGGACAACTCCTCCACCCACACCACGTCACGTGAGGCACTTTGATGTGCTGAACCAGACAGACACCGGCAGCAAACAAGAAGGGATGTGTGAAACCATCTCAGCTCACCCAGAGCAGCCTTGGCTCTCCCACTTGATGGGAAAAGGGAAAGACATATTGGTTGTGTGAATAGAGCAGAGTAAATAAGCTAAAGTGCATTTAGAAAGTGATATTACTGCAGAGATCACATTCAAGACCCTTTGGAAGGGTCCTACTATCAGTGTGTGAGTTTGTGTCAAGATTTCTCTCTATTAAATATTTCTCTCCATTAAATATATGATACCACCAGGCACATTTAGGGGTAGCAGAGAAGAAAAAAATGCTTTAACTGAGCTTCCCAGTGCTCTGTCATTTCAGAGGTTAACCAAAATCACTTACTTCATAGCTAACTTTGCTATATTGAATCAATGAACAAGTTCCTTATTGGATTTTTATTGCAGATAAAATTGACAGCGAAAATCTCTGGGATATACTTAAAAATGAGAAGGAAATGTACGTTTACAATAAAAAGGTCTCTGAAGGTCTCTTGTTTCATAGGAAGGAAGCTGTCTTTATAGTGCATGAACTATAAAAAATGATTAAAACTGAAGAGAGACAGGAAGCTGATAATTTGATTTATCATCTTAATGGCTGTGATTCATGAATAAATAATATAATGGTTTATGTCTCTCTTGTAAAAGAACTAGAGAAGAGCAATTTGTCTAATAAATGACTTCAAAAATTACAGCTGAGTCTTGTTTGCCACGTTTGTTCTATTTAAAAAGAATGAGTGAGTATCTTATTTCTTATTACTTACTAGGACATTTGCTGTATTATTTATAAGAGTCAAAAACCTTAACTAAAAGCCACTCATCTCTGACCACAGTCCCCCATTAGCTTTAAATTCAGGAAAGAGAAAGGGATTGATCACTAGATCAATAAATCTAACCTTGGATCTGACTAAAAGCTTCCTTTAACCTCCTTCCTCCAGCATCCTTTTTCAAAATTAAAGTATCCCCCTTTTTAATTATTTAAGAGCATGTCAATTTTACAGTAAGGCCCTGCATGGCTGCATCATGCAAGGATTTCTTCTTTATATTGGAAGCACACCAGCATCTTTAAAAGGAAAGCATTTAAATCATGATAATTTGCTGTTTGGTTTGGTTGGTTTTTTTAAAGTCGGTCGTGCTACTATAGATACACCTATCCTGCTCCAAACACGCCCTGGATTTCATCAAGACAAGTGCTGAGAATTGGAAAATCGAGAAGAAACGTGTATTCCCAATTATCAGACACACAAACTACCCCAAAGCCCATCAATGACGCTGCTGGAGCTGAAGTCGCTCTGTATCGACGGCCCTGGGCCAGCGACTGACATTGTTACAGAGCTGCAAAAAGTCACTCCAGGCAAAAGCAAACTCCAGAGGACACAATTAATGGAAACAGTGTTTAATTTTTTTTTTTTTAAACCATCCTGTAAAAATAGCTTGTATGTGCAGCTTGCCAGCCTGGTTTTTTCCCCCCTTACATCAAAATAATTTACCAGAATCAGATCTTTTCCTTTATCAGGAGCTGCTCACACCAGTTCAATATGCTCTGTTTGTACTGTCCTGCCACGGGACAGCCTTCAGAACAGTACAAAACACATCATGAAGACACAATCCCTGATGCAAAGTTGGCTGGGTACCCCAAAACAAGGGGGGCTGTGTCAAGCATGAGGTTTTTCGGCACATCTCTGCACCTTTCCTTGCTTCGCATTTAATTTCTGTCTTGGCAGAATTTGGGCTTAGGAGAGAGGTTGTGGAGNATTGCTTCACATTTAATTTTCGTCCTGAAGAACCTGGGATTTCTGTCTTGGCAGAATTGGGGCTTAGGAGAGAGGTTGTGGAGTCCTCATCCCTGGAAGTGTTCAAGATCAGGCTGGATGGGGCTTGGAGCAACCTGGGATAGTGGAAGGTGTCCCTGCCTGTGGCAGGGGGTTGGAATGGGATAATCTGGAAGGTCCCTTCCAACCCAAACCATTCTGTGGGATTCTGTGATTCTAGAAATAGGAAATTCTTACCCTGTTTTTGAGGCTAATTTTTTAGAGGGCTTCAACACTGAACTTCAAGTCTTGGTTATCTTTGGATCAAGGTGTGGTATTGGAAGGAGCAGCACTGACAAGCCTGTTAATAACAGCAGCAGGAGGAAAACTTGAGGATGGCATTTCTTGGCATATTGTAAAAATAAAAAGAGGGAAGGAAGAGAGAAAAAGGCACATGGATTTCAACACAATAGACCTGTTGAGTTCTTATCTTTTCCAAAACATGTTCATGCCATGGATCCTTCACAGACTGCACCTGTATACACAACTCAATGTCATTAAGGACCAATGTCACACAGGTGGACAAATAAAACAGGACAAAATAGGCTGAACTTCCACAAAATCTCATTTATCAATACTTTCTACGTATTTATCTAAAAAAATGCAATTAACTGCCCCACAGTCCAAAGACACTATTTTTATGTGCTGCACCTTCTTCCCCCAACTGCTGTTATTATATAGGTCTCCTAAATTTGGAGTGCTCAAGATGTTTTTGGGGTAAGTGATGCATCAACTCATGTCAAAACAATGTAGGCTGCATCCAGAACGACACTGAAACGCAGTGCTTTGGGGAATGATACCCCAAAAAAGGTTCTCTTGTGGCCTTTCATTCTGAGGGGACAAAATCTTTGCTGAATGTGAAAATGATGGTGGCCTTGGCTGACTTCTGAAGTACAACTTTTGGTACAAATCTCTCTTTTGAGTTCTTGCCATAAAAATAATGCTAATCTCCAGCTAAAATTATGAGCTTTTTGCCCTAATTAAGAGTTTTCTGAAAGAGAATTTTAATCAAGCAAACTGCAAATATCTCTGATGTCACTCCAGAGCTTGAACCAGATACAGTTCCTTCGTACTGTAACCACCCAAGTCACAGCCCACCAGCCCACCACGACAGTGGAAAAGAGCAGAGCAGCGATGAACCCTGTGTTGTGTTTAGAAAATAGCAGTGATAAGGTGAAAAATAAACTTTTTAGTCCAAAGCTGCCCTTGGTAAAATGCAGTTTGTGCAAAAGGCATGGAAGCAGCACAAGGAAAACACCACGGAAAAAAAGGGCAGTTTTTCTGACATGAGCCACACAGTCCCACTTGCATAGGGAGGAGGGAGAATCTCAGCTGGTATAAACCATTATAAGTGTATCCACAAAGCCACACTGATTTGCAGCAGCTGAGAGTTTGTCCTGTAGTGTGTTCATCCATGTGCAATGCCATGGATTGATGTGTTAGCATTTTCTCCCCGGAGACTTCGGTTCAGAACCTATTTAAAACCCAGTGAGAACCAGCGGGCTGGTCTCCAGCCAGATGTCCCTGGAAATCTGTTTGCATCATCACAGTGGCACCAGATCAGTGGAGAGGGTTTTTATCTGCTCAGGTGGGGGGTGGCAGGTCCTTGGTGGAGTTGCATGGCAAAGGTTCCTTGGTAACTCCTGAGGAGGCAGCTTGCAGGAGGGATTTGATGTCCACAAATCTGTAGGATTCTGTATAAGGTGAAATTAAAAGATTCAAGTAGAAATAGTGCTTAGGCTTAGTCTACAGTCTTGGAGAGAAACTCTGTGCTCTACCACTCCTTGAACGCACACAGATTCCCAAGGGATCAGTGATGGGCCCGTTCTTGTTGGATTTACTCATCAGTGACCTGGATGAACGAATGGACAGAGTGTACCCTCAGCAGGTTTGCTGATGACACAAAATTAGGAGGAGTGGCTGACAACACCACCAGACCTGGACAGGCTGGAAAAGTGGGCAGAGAGGAACTTAAGGAAGTTCAGCAAGGGTCCTGCACCTGGGGAGGAATAACCCCCTGCACCAGTCCAAGCTGGGGACTGACCTGCTGGAGAAGGGCCTGGGGGTCCTGGTGGACAAGTTCACCATGAGCCAGCAGTGTGCCCTGGGGGCCAAGAAAACCACTGGTATCCTGTGCTGTATGGAGAAGAACGTGCCCAGCAGTTGATGGAGGTGATCCTGCCCCTCTCCTCCACCCTGCTGAGGGCTCCTCTGGAGTGCTGTGTCCAGTTCTGGGCTGCCTAGTGCAGGAAAGACAGGGAATTACGGGAGCAGGTCCAGTGGAGGAGGGCTGGGAAGATGATGAAGGGACAGGAGCACCTCTCTTAAGAAGAAAAGCTGAGGGGGCTGGGCCTCAGCTCTGGAGAAGAGACAACTGAGAGGGGAACCTATCAATCCATACAGAGAAATACCTTACGGACAGGTGTCAGGAGGATGGGAACAGACTCTGTCCAGTGCTGCCCTGAGACAGGACAAGGAGCAACTGAAACAAAGGAAATTCCATCTGAATACGAGGAAAAAATTCTCTACTGTGAGGGCAACTGAGCCCTGGAACAGGCTCAGAGAGGCTGTGGAGTCTCCTTCTCTAGAGATACTCAAAACCCACTGGATGTGATCCTGTGCATCCTGCTCTAGGTGAGCCTGCTTGAGCAGCGGGATTGGATTGGAGGATCATCAGACCTCCCTTTCAACCCCAACCATTCTGTGATAAGCTCAGGCACAGGTCATTGCTGATGTTTTGACAGCACATTTGTAATTCTGCAGGCTCAGGGCTGGGTTTCAGAAGCATTTTGAGAGGACATAAACACTCCCTGCGATCAAAGGAGAGGAAACAGTGTTGTTGTAGCTACAATGACATCATCCCACATACTCTTGGCAGGGATGTTCAGGGCCCAGTTTTGGAGGAGGAGAAGAAGCACATCCAGGCGAAGGGAACAGAACTGCAGGTCACTGCTGCACTTCCTGGAGCTGCACCCCCAGGCCAGCCTGGAGAACCATGGAGCTTCCTGCCTGAACCCAGATCCACTGAGCCTCAGTGGGATTCCACCAACAATTCAGCAGCAGATCTGCCTCTCCATGTAATGTAAGTAATGCTTTCAGGAGCATTATCCATGCATGGTTTTCCCGTACATGGAATTTGGCAGGAAGCCACCTGACCGAATGCTTCACATTGCAAGAAAAATTTGCAGACTTTTTTTATTTTTTTTGCTTTTCTAACTCACTATACTTATTAAAAAAGCAACCCCCCTACTAACCAAGTAGGAAGGTTACTCATCATCACCTTAGGCTCAGCCATGCAGGATGAGACAGTTCAATATGCAGACTTTCAAGGAAATATCTTCTTTCTCACCCTCCCACCCTGTGTTTTATCATTTAACCAGTGGCAGCTCCTCTAGTGAAAACCGGGTGTTTCATACAACGAAATAGTAACACAGGAGCAGAGTTTCCAAGTCCAAACCCCATCTATCACAAATAACTGCATCATTATCCCTTCCAGACACTGATCAAATCCCAGTTTATGAGCAGTTTGCTTTTTACTGCTATTATACAAAATGAAAAGCTGTTCCAGCACCCCGCAGCTCTGACAACAAGGAGCCTTCCTCTCCTTCCAACCAAAATCTTTCCAGGACCAGTTTGTACATGTTTGTTCCTGCACTGAGTGTTGTCCTTAACTTGAATTGTTTTTCCTCTCCCTGGTATTTAGTCCCCTGATGTATTTATAGAAAGATCATATCCTCTTTCCAACTTCATTTTGCTTGGAATAGTAATGTTGGAAATAGACTGATGAATTTACTGTGCAGGGTACGGACAGACACATACACACACACACAGGGAGGTTAGAGCACTCATTTTAAAAGAAATGCAGAAAATACAGATGAGTCAATCTTTAGTTAACAGTGCATTATTTCAAACATGTCAGCAACACATGTCAACTACAATAGAAAAGACAGGTCAAGTCCAAAACTGATTTTTAGGGGTTTTCAGATCTAACGACTATCCATCTATAGAAATACCAGAAAGTCTACCTGGAATTCCATAAAACTCTAGTCTGGGAACAGTACCAAAAGCCCACAATGAATATAATTTCTAAAAAAAGGGAGCTGGGAAGACTCAAAGTACACTTGGATAAAAGAGCCTTAGACAGAGACTAGTTTGGGTGGTAAATAATCTGCAGAAAAAAAGAAAAAAAATAATCAAATTGCTATTAAAAAACCCCAAACAAACCTAGAAGGAAAAAAAAAGACCGAACATACTATTGCCTGTTCAGAGACATTTTCTTTCGGAGACAACTTCTTTCACAAAAATATTTTCTAGCTTTGCTGCTCTGGCACATCAATCCTGAGCACTCTAACTTTTGACTTGTAGTGATACTCCTTCAGATACAGCTTCACCGAGGGAGGGATGGGAAGTGCATCGATCCCGTCGTAAGTTGTACAGTTGCAAATGACCGTTCTACATATGTGCTGAAGGGAGAAGGGGAAAGTCCTGTTCAGGGGGGTGGATAAAAGTGGTTCAAAGAACATACAGGAACTTGGATCTTTGTAGTGTTCTAGGAGTCCCGTGATGTCGGGAGAGTGGAAGACACAAGGATCGTGGGCATCGAAGCTGAAGTTGTGGTTCCACTGCTCGATCCGCGCGTGGAGGGAGCGACTGTAGCGCCTGAAGCTCACGGAAAACAAATAGTCTTCCTGGGCAGAGTCTCGTAGCAAAAATGTTCCCTCTGGCTTTCCTTCCAGCAGCGCCTCAGCTGCATATTTATCCATGACTCCCCAGTAGCAGGGGTTGTTATTGATCTGGAGCAGGTCTGGGACGAGGCAGTGGACATAATCAATCTGCGTGTGGTATTTCGGGGGCGTTTCCATCCGCAGCAGCTCATCATCTGTCTCCCACTTGGGCTTGTTTCTTTTTCTAGAACTTGTGCACAGAGTTATAACCTCGTCATCAGAGTCCATGTCGCTCTCATCCCTACTGCTCCTTGTCACCTTACCTGTGGCCAGCTCAGACCTCGGATCCCCCCGGGAGGAGCCGCTGTCGGTGAAGTCGCAGGACGGGGAGGGAGAGTCCATTCCCCCGTTGGCAACCTCATCATCTCCCCGCTGATCCTCCCTCTCCTCGTGCTGGGATAAATCAGCAATTATCCAGTCTTCTGCTTTGGGACTTATAGGGGCTGTGTGCCTTTTGATCAAGTGCCACCGGAACGCCAGCTCCGAGTGCGGGGGGAAAGGACACTTATCCAGCATCAGCTCACTGATATGGATTTTCCTTTTGGATGGCAGTCCTGAGGTGTGCCGGCTGCTGCAGTTCTTTATGGGAAAGCACTGGCCCACAGCATCTTGGAGCTTCTGCTTGAGAGAGCGGCCCAAAAACCTGTGGCCGCAGGAGCGGTCGAGATCCAGCTTGATGGACGAGCAGCTGTATTTCCTCTCTTGGCTCCTTAAATTAGTCCCTGCTCTTCCCCCAGCACTTGCTGTTTCGGCATCAGGACAATGCTCGTTCTTTTTGGACCAGGAAAGCTTCTTCCCACTCCAGACATACCCATCCTTCCTGTCGGCGCTCCTGCTCCGGCTGCTTTTGGGTCTCACATCTGCGTTTTTAGCACTGCTGTCCTTGTTTTCTGCCATTGTGACAGCTTTGCTTCACAAGTTGCCAGGAAGCGCAGTGTGCTTCTCGTAGGGTTTCTCTACATAAGGAAGCTTCCTCGAGGCACTTTCTGGATATATCTAAGGGAAAAAGAAAGCACAGCTCAGTTATGCACAGGCAATCCAACATGGTTGATGGATGGAGGACAACAGCCACAATTAATTGCTGGCTGTGTAAAAATCACATGGTCAAGGTGAATTCACAAGCACACCCCAAAAATACCAGCCTGACCCCAGAAAAAGCCTGATTAACCCTTCCTTGGGAAAATCGTCCTCCAGAAGAAACCATCTTACGTGTTTTTGGGGAATCCATTCTGACTACTCATTGGTGTTGGCAATCCCACTGTGCCAGGGTCAATTCCTGAAGGAAACCCTTCCCATGGCAGGTGATACTGCTTTAGCTGTTTATGGAGCAAATTCTGCATCTCTTCCAAAAAGCCTTTCAAGAAGGAACAAACCAGAACAGAAACAACTAGGTCAGAGTACAAAGAGCTACTGTACCTAGATGATATGCCTGTTTGCTACTAATCCACAGGGTGGGATGCCAGGGATCTGTTTCTTAACTGACACTTTTGGGTCACTTTCTGGATGGGGGAAAAAAAAAAAAATTAAATTTTATCAGTCACAGATTCCGTCAGTTTTTGAAAGCTGTTTTCCTCTGCCTTTTCAAACGGAGCTAGGAAATACTGAGCCCCCAAGGGATTGAAATATCTGGGGCTTTACATACTGAAAAGGATTAAAACAATCCAGTCCCTTACTAAAAGCAATTTTAAAAGGCCGTGAAAGATGGAACTGCTTATTACTCATTAGAAAAGGAAGTTTACATTATTAAAATCAGTGTTGCTCTGAGACCTACGCTGGCTGATTTCATTTTCTTTTGTTTCCAGAGGTGTATTGAATCCTCAAACAGATAAGAGGTTTCTTTTTGAATGCTGCACTTTGAAAAATGATAAAAAAAAGAATCCTCTTTTGATTACTCAGTCAAAAACAGAGCAGGATTTTTTCAAAGTACACAGACAGCAATATGGTATGGATGCTGTACCCCCCCCAGGCGTGGCAGGAAATGTAGAAATATTTCCCATCATCTATCACGATATTCTACGATTCTGTGATGCTTTTGCACCAAAACCAAGCACTGCTCCTCTGCTCCACCGGGGTTTTTTTGGCTGTGGGTTTTCTGTTTGGGGATTGGTTTTTTTTTTTGTTTTGTTTTGTTGGGTTTTTTGTTTGGTTTTTTTTTTTTTTTTTACAACTAATTGCCACGGTAAATACTAAGCAGGAAAAGAAAAGGGCATCCACTTCCTCTCTCCATTCAATCCATTCTCATCATCAGGATTAGCCAGCATGACACAACCTCTCTGTGGTCCCCCGGGGCTGCGCAGGCTGAGCTCGAGCCTCTGCTTTCAGTAAGAGAACAAGACAGCCGTGCCAAAAAGGCTCCCAGGCAATCTGTGGGCCAAATGCAGCCCAGATGGAACTTTCACCCAGGAATTTTTGACAGCGCATTCCTTATTTAAAGCCCGAACGAACCTGCAAGCTGAGCGGGGGAAAGGAAACGGGAGAGGAAGGGAGGAGATGCAGAAATGGAGAGTGAGGGGGAAGATAGGTTAAATATTGCAGATGTGTTGGGCAAAAATGGCATTGGAGCAGGGTAGGTGAATAGTTCCTCACTGGTTCCAAGTGGAACCATAGAACAGGGTCCATATTCCAGCAATTACAAATCCAAGATTAAACTAAAGGTTTATTTTTCTTCTCTCAGGATTTTGCAAATCGCTTTTCACTGAAAGCATTGCAAGTCATAATGAAGACAGAAGGAAGGCAATATTTATATTAGAGGCTCAAAACTTCTTTATTTAGATGAGGATTCATTCATTGGTTTTGGAACATTGATATTTTTCACCCAGAAACAACTAGAGTGGAGCACTGAATTTTCTCCACAATTAAAAAAAGAAGGAAAAAAGCAATCTCATTGACCCTGGTGATAATCTGAAGAAAAAAGTTATTCTAGATTTATCCTGTGGTAAAAATACATTAACTCTCTATATATGGGATTTTTAATTGGGCAGAGAGACATCACTGAGGTTGCAAAGTCAAGCACTTAAAAATTAGGATATGACAGTTTGTAATTGCTTTTGAAACCTTCCATTATCTCACTCTGCTCATCCAACCCATATAAGGGATAAGAACACGCAGAATACGGGCTTTTAATTAAAAACTGCAAAACAAACAAAACCCAGAAGCTGGAAAGGCCCATTATTTCCCAAGCTGAGCCTTCCAACTGAAAGAAGCTCAGGGTTTCATGGAGTTTCTGGGTTGCTGTTGTGTGTAACTGCGAAGCCTCCTTCTCCTTTGTACCTTTTCTCTATCACAAATCATTAGTGGCACCTGAACCCTGAAAGTGAAGCTGGAGGAGCAGCACGTGATGCTGTAAAGCCACGCACCATTAGCCAGAGCTGCTTCCCTGGGGTTTGGAGGCTGCTGGAACCCAGGCGCCAGCTCTGCCACGTCAGAGCAGGAATTGCTAATCAGGCAGAACACCAGAGCTGTGAAAAGAGCAGGGAATAAAGGAAGAAAAAAAAAAGGATGTCACCCTACCAAAGCCAGGTTTGAGCCGTGTGAAGGAACGGTGGTCAGCTTGACTCAAGAGGTAAAACCTCTGTTGCCAATTGTGTTGCAAACATCCATGTGCTTTCCAGGAGAGCTGCCTTCCAAAAATCAGCCACAGGGTATTTAGGTGCCCAAATCCCACTGTTTGGCATTACAGTAAGGGATCACACCTTCACACCCTTCCAAATCCACGATTCACAGCCCCACCAACAAAATGGAGACCAAAAATAGCCAAGAGTGTCGGAAAGAGAAAGGCATAAAGGGCAGGGATGCATTCAGAGCTCTATTACCACTCCGGGCTATCCATCTAAACCAGCTCTTCCTTTCACTGCAACATCCGAGGGAAATGCCATGTACATCCATTAACGGCCGGAGCGCCGCTCAAAGAGCCGGAGAGGAGGGCGAGGATAAAATAAGGAGGAAGACGGAGTGTACTTTTCCCTACAGGGCAGGGTTAAATGGAAGGGCCCAGCCTGTGCAGCTCACACATACCAGGGCTCAGCTCCTTTTGGATATTATTAGTGTCCTGCCTCCAAAAGCCTCAGGCATCTCCGAAGCCGACGGATTTGACAAAACCCTTATGCTGGAAACTCTTCCCCCTAAGGAAACGGCCAAGACAAAGCAACATGGGGGGGGATGAGCAGAGTTCACTTCGGGCCACAGGACCTGGTTTGTGGTCCAAGGTTACCCAACACTGTCACAGCCACAGTCTCTGGGGACAAGCAGAGAGCTGGGTGGGTTTTGTTGGTGGGTTTGTGATGTGCCTGGCTCCCTCCTTCAGAGGTTCCCCTCTCCTTTTTGCAGACGAGATGCTTTTCCTTTCAGGAGTTGATGCCTCAACACTCAGACTTCAAGCCCAGACTAAAAGCAATATCCACTCTCTATTTGGAGGAATAACAATATTACCTCCTAGCCAGGGGTAGGCTGCAATCCACAACTGTGATAAGGCAGAGACAGCCTCACCATATGTCTCATTAAATCAGTGGCAAATACTCAATGACTCCAATAGGAGAATCAAAACCATAAGTGTAGACAGACCCTTTTTTTCCTATTATTTATTAAATAAATACTTAAAATACAGAACTTATGTCCTGAGCTGCTGGATCCTTGCCTGTGGCCCAAAGCCTCCAAGTCCTCTTCATCAAGCTGCTTCCCTTTGGGTATAATGAAGGAGCAGATGGTGGGGGGTCTCCAGCCCACCCTCCTGCTTGGAGTGGGATCGCTGCCCATGTGGGCTCAGGGAAGCCATGGCATGGCTGAAAACCCCCAAGGATGGAGGTCCCACCACCTCTCCAGTGCTCCCACACTGCACAACCCTTCTAGTGCAGGAAGTACCGGGAAAGTTTTCTCTCCAAGCACACAAAGCCTCGCTGTATTACGCCTCTAATTAAACAAAAGAAGACTCACAAAGAACAATAAATCAATTTTGGAATTGTTACAGGAATTGATATTCTAGAGCTGATAAAATCCTGAGAGAGGAGAGCAAGCTGCAATGAACTGGAGAACATTTTCTTTCAACTTACATAAAAGTTATTTTAAAACAAAATCACAGTGGTTACAAGCTGTTTTCACTAATTTTGCCCCATTAGATTTTGGCCAGGAGACCACATTTTAAAACCTGACCTTCCCAACCTGTTGAGGGTAACAACAAATCTCGATTCCTCTGACTTCAATTATTTTTCTGCAGTTTTGACTTTATTTTGATTTATGACACCATCCAAAAATACTTGAGTCCAGAAGCCTTTCCAGCAAATTAAAGCAATAATCACACACACAAAAGACTTTCTAAAGGTGCCAATGGTAACCTACAATACTTCTTCCTTGGAAACACCCTTGATTTATCCCTGGAAGTGCAGGGGGAGGGAGGCTATGCCCAGCCAACCCCAACACCAGGAGGTGGAACTGACCTGGAAGCAGCAGGTGCCAAAGGTGAGGGCTGCTCCTATCTCCCGCTTTAATGAGGCTCTGCTCGCGTGTGGAAGGAGAGATGCTCGCAGCGCCTTGCAAACCGCAGCAGCCTCTCGAGCACTAAATCAGTCAAAGCTTTATGGCCCATGACCAACGCTCCGTGCTCCACCCAGAAACCGAGCAGGAGAGCAGCGATTCCCGGCTCCCGCCCCGCCGCTCGCTCGCAGCCACTCACACCTATTAATCAAGTCGGCACCAGGCTGAGCTCCCAACCGGATTTAAAGTATAACTTTGCATTTCATGCCGTGTCACTCGGGACGTGACAAAGCCACAGGGCCTGAAGTCCCCTTGGCCAAGTGACCATGGGATTCTGCCACCCTCCCGAAAAGCCTCCCCCCGCTTTTCCCATGCCTCTCAAAGAGTTATCCCAGCAGGCAGCACCTCCAGAGAAGGAATTTGTTGTTTCTTAGAACTGAATGTAAAATGCTTTAGGTGCAGTTTGTATCAGAGCCTCTGAAAATTAAAATAATTAAGAAAAATAAACACATTTGAAGCGCATTTGTCTCCATCCCAGGCAGCGGCTTGCAGCAAGAATAGCTTGGTCTTCCCACTCATCTGATAAGTGGTTCAGCTCGGAATCATTTCTCTAGAACACATTATCCTCGCCAGAAATCACGATTTGCTGAAATATGTAGGTTACACCCATGGAAAACGTGTCTCTTCACAGCTTCCACGAGGTTTAATAATGACATCTGGCCATATATATATATATATATATATATAATTTTTTTCTTACAGAAGCGTGCCTGCTTTGTAATCCTGTCACTTACTCATTCATGAAAGTACCAACAATGTGAGTGTTAGAGAGAACCACATTTCCAATATAAATAAATCACTCTGTTCACCCCAACCACCAATAACTCCGCTGCAGAGCAAAAATTGGAGATAAAAGGGTTTTGCCTGGAAGCAATTTTTTCTTAGAAGCAGGATTAAACCGGGCCAGATCATTAGGGCTACATAAAGGGAAAGCAGATAACTGCTGTTTTCCTCCTTATTTCAGGTATGTTGAGCTCTAGCTTTTTTTTTTTTTTTACAGTCCTTCAGGAAATCAACCACGATGTTTTCTTCCTATTTTTCATCCAAAAAAAACACAAAAACCAAAAAACCAGCTTGGTGATTTTCGCAGTGCAATCGCTACCTGCCTGACCGCAACCACCGCCAACTTCCACCTCGCACCACGCATCAGGATGGCCGCGATTCCAGAGTAATTCCATAATGACCATAACGATCTCCAAAGGGGTTTGACCCCGCAGCCGGGTGAGCGCAGCCCCCGCTGTTACGGGGGTGCTGCCTAAGGGTGTGGGGGGGAGGTGAAGGGCACTGCCCCACATTTGGGCTTTTCCTGCCGTTCCTGAGCCTCTGGAGGGGCTGCCATTAAATACACACAGGGATGTATACACAGGGAACGTATGTGCACTGTAAACGTCGGGATATACATCGGGCAGGGGGTTTTTCAGAGGAAAAGCAAACGCCCGCCGGGGACCGAGGATCCGCCGGTGACACAGCGCAGCCCTCGGGGCCGAGTCCCCCGCGGTGACAGGAGACCGCGGAATGACCCCCCCCTGCCCCGGTGACAGGAGTCCCCGAGCCCACCGTGAGACCGACAGGGACACAGACACCGGGCCGAGCCCCCGCGGTGACCGGGACCACAGTCCGAGTCGAGTTCCTCCGGTGACAGCAGAGCCCGGACCTCGCCCCCCCCGGTGACAGAGCGCAGAGCCCGGACCGAACCCCCTCGGTGACAGGCGACTCT
>VYXB01002932.1:331788-393991 GCA_013397135.1 Pachyramphus minor
CCATCCCTGCAATGCCCTTATCCCCGTGTTATCCCCCTCCACTCGGTGTCCCTCATGCCCTCGGTGCCCCCATCCCCTCGGTGCCCCCATGCCCTCGGTGCCCCTATCCCCGCTGTGTGAGTGTCCCAGCAGCTCTCACCTGGCCCCGCCGGCTGAGGCTCTTGCCGAAGCGTTTCCTTCTAACTGATGTTATTTCTCCTTTTTTTTTTGCTCCCCCCTCCACAGACACACGGTTGGGAGCGAAGATGCCCTCGGCTCGGAAGCCCATGCGGTACGGGCACACCGAGGGACACACCGACGTCTGCTTCGATGACACTGGGAGGTAACAGCCCCTTCCTGGATACTGGAGGAGGGATGGGCTTGTTCCTGTCTAATGCTTTTCCAGGAGCTGGGGGTTAGGAAAAATTTCCTCGCTGAAAGGGAGTCAGGCACTGGATGGGTCAGGCTGCCCACAGCAGTGATGGAGTCCCCACCCGTGGAGGGATTTAAAAGTCATGTGGATGTGGCACTTGGGGACATGGGTTAGTGGTGGCCTTGGCAGTGCTGGGGGAACAGTTGGACTCCATGATCTTAGAGGGCTTTTCCAGCCTTAGGGATTCCATGAGTTTCTATACCAGCCACTGCTGCGTGAGACACTGGGATGGATTTATGGCCTGGCATGGTCCAAGAAATCCATAGTGCTTTGCCTGTGCTGTGTTATGCCTATGTGGCATATTTTGATGCTCTGAGTTTAGAAGTGACTGATTTATAACTTAAATGTAAGCATATATATATATATCATATACATTTATAGTATGTATCATATATATATATAAATGTTCTATATGCACATTCTTGAAGAATGACTTACAGAGAAAGAGAATCTAGCAGAAATCAGTGTAGTGTGGGAGTAAATATGTTTATGTATGCACTAAGAAATTAAAAATGTAGTTGAAGGAATCCAATATTAGGCTTGCTATCTTTTCTTCTTATTCCTTAGATCTTATTCCTTATAGATCTTGAATGTATAAACATAAACTAAGTATTTACTGTTACCTTTTTGCTGATTAAAAGACAAACAAAAAAAACAAGCTCTCTCAAAATTCACTTAAGGGATAAGTTTTTAATTTTGAATCCATATTATTTTATTCTTTTCTTTAGTTCATTAACTTTGATGCAAAGACTACTGTTAAGAGTTAGTCTAGTAACCATCCCTTGAAAACAGAAAAAGCCTTATTTGCCAGTAAAACAAATCTGTGTTCTACCAGATGTTACATTTTCCCCCCATGTTTAATGAGTTTCTTAGGCATAATAAATGTAGATATTAACTGTATCATGTAATATTTATCTGTTTCAGTTAAAAAAACCCACTAACACTGTAGTAACAGTTTCCATTTGGGGATTGAAAGTTGCAGTGATTGTCCTTTGCATTCCTCAGTGGTAACAAATCCCGTGTCTTTCCACAGCTGCATTGTAACTTGTGGCAGTGATGGAGATGTTAGGATTTGGGAAAACCTGGACGACGATGATCCCAAGTCCATTAATGTGGGAGAAAAGGCCTACTCATGTGCTCTAAAGGTATATTTTCCAAATAATTCCTCACAGCTGTGGATTTTCCTACAGATTGTGGATTTTCCAGCTCAGGGATGCTGCTTGTGTGGGTAACATTAGACAAGAATAATTCTGACAATACATTGTTTTGTACAATTCATTGTATGTACAACATACACAGCTGTAGAGGAATTATTTCTTACATTAAACTCTTGTAATGGTTTTTTTCTTCTTCCTCTTCCTTCATGTTGTTATACTAATTTCTGGCTTTGATTTCCTCTTGAGAAACAAACCCAGTTAATTATGCAGTGAACTTTTTAGGCCGTTTCAGTGTTTTCTCACAATGTGAGTTGCAGGAAGTTTCCCAGCATAAGATGTGATCATCAGGGATTAGGAAAGAAGCCAAGGGGTTGTTTTGTGTGAGTCTATGTTAAGGTTCAAGGAATTATGATCTGTATTAACCAAAAATTGCTTTTACAAAGTGGGTGTTGGGTAATGCTTTGATAACACTTTTTTTATAATTGGTTGATATTTCACTGCCAAAATTGTCATGTGGCCCAAAGTTGCCTCTGACCCACCATCCCCAAAGTGAGAAGAGGTTTTATATAATAGGAAAGAATTATTTTTACTATGCACGTTCAAGCTTGAGAATTCTCACAGTATTTCCTTCATGTCCAATTATTGTTATATTACTTTAATAATAGCAGGTCTAAAGTGTTGTCTTTGTGGAAATTTTAGAAGAAGAGAAGAATTCCAGAAGCCTATGTCAGTTCTTCACATATTGTGTAGTTAACTTGGCAGCGATAAAGGAAAATTTCAAAACTGTTTTTCAAGTACTTGTGATTTTGGAAAGGTGTATGAAAGAGGAAATAAATAAATATTAACATATATATATATATTACGTTTTAAGAGTTATCATTTGAAAGCTCACTCAGAGCTACTGCCTTAAGTGAAACCTCTTTCTTATCCCCTTTTAACACTTCTCATGTATCTGTTCCTCAATACCTGTATAATCTATTTTCATCACTGATTTTTAAGGTGATTTGCTGTTGTTTTTCATCTCATTATTTATCCTTTCACAAACCAAGTGAGGTGACTTGAATGGGTTCTCTCAGCAAATCATTGGCAGAGCTGGAGATTGCTAAAACTGTTAAAGAATAGATGAGGAAAAATCCTGGGCTTGATATTAGTGTGAAAATCTGAAAAAAAAGTGCTTTTAGTTCTGAGAGATTTTTTTTTTATTTTTAAACAGTGAAAGAGTTAAACATAAGGAAATCTTATTTCAAAAGTTAGTCTTCATTAATTAAATGTCATAAGGGACTGATCTGAGATGGTGATGTAATCTAGGTAATAAATCTCAGCTCTTACTTAATTGGGTTATTCACTGCTGACTGCTGCTTTCTTTACCTTCAGCATTTTTACTATAAATATTGTACTATAACTTTAAGCAACTTAAAAAAAATAACCCAACCACAATACTGGCTCCCCCCTCAACACACACACATGAAAAGGAAATATATATATATATATTTCAAAATTTTAGTGCTATGTACAGCTGAGGAATAATACTACCACTTGAAGAGGAGATATTATTTTCCAAGTCTGGGATAATTATTTCTTTTGTGTTGGATTTCTTTGAATCCCAATTCATTTTTAGTAAAGACCTGCCTTCTGTTTTCTGCAAAGAACTGAGCTATAGTTCATGAACTTCTCATCTTTCCTTGGTGGCATTTAACTAAGAATTCCAGTGCAAGGGTGCCCTCTCCTGATGCTGCAGCATATGAATCTAAATAGGATACAAGTTAGTTTGGTTAAATTGATAAAGTACTGAAATTACTGTGCTTTGTAGGGAAGGAATAAAAGAGTATTTTCCCTGTTCCTCTTACTGTTAGACCATTCTGGAACTAATAATCTGCCCAAATATTTGGAGCATCAGAGCAATTTTTTTTTTTTTTCTTTTTTTTTTTTTTTTGCTCCATGGCCATGAATATGCTTTTAATAAAAATTTATGATGGATTTTGTTTTCAGAATGGAAGACTGATCACAGCAGTCTCGAACAACACTGTTCAGATCCACACGTTTCCCGAAGGAGCTCCCGATGGAATCCTGACTCGCTTCACCATGCACGCCAACCACGTCACCTTTAACAGTGGTGGCACCAAAATTGCTGCTGGATCCAGGTAATCTGGACAAGGAAAAGCATTGCTGCTGTCCAGAATCTGCCAGCTTCCTCAGATGCTGATTTTTCCCGACGAGATCATAAAGCCCTCAGAGGTTTACGGATTAAAACTATTGGAAAATGCCTTTTGTGGGTGGAGGGGAAGAAAGGAATTTAAAGGAGTTTAGGAAACAATTGCTCTGAGAGATACTTGATCCACCAGATAGTTTTAAATAGAAATCTGTTGTGAAATAATTTTTTTTCCCTTTAGCAGACTTGGGTGTTTCCAGCTCTGAGTCTGAAGTGTAAGTGTTCACTCATATGGATCTTGTTGCAGCATGGAGGATTTTGTCACTGTGAGCTGAGGATAAGGATAATGTCCTGACTGCTCAGGATCATGGTGCTGCAGCTGAATGTACACATGTAAAAGTTAGATGGGTTCTGATTTGAGTGAGAGCTTTGAGTCATTCTGTGGCATAAATATCACCAATCTGCCATTTGATAACGGATGACAGATGAAAGACTTGCCTGAGGGGAATTGAATGTGTGGTTTAGTTCTTTTCTTAGGGCAGCACGTTGGCTTTTATATTATATACTCTAGTCCTTTAACAGAGGTGGCAAAGTAGCCTCTAGGCAATGGCTTTTATTGGGTTTTTTTTATTCCATGTATTTAAAGCTCAGGTGATTCTTACTTGGATGTGGTGAACTCTTTGTGCAACTCAGGCTGTCTGCTTGCCTTTCTTCTGGAATTTGTCCTCCAGGAGATGGCAGAGCTTTGTGTCTGCTCCTTGGCTCCTCCAAGTGTGCATTGAACCAGAAAGCAATGAGTTTATGAACATGCTGGACTGCAAATTCTGGCAGCTGTGGAACAGACACACCAGCTCCACCAAAACCGGGAGGCTGGGCAGCTGTGGGCAGTAACAACCCTAATCTGCAAATCTGGCAGGGATCATGGGTTTGGGCCCTTTGCCAGTGCTTGTTTCTCAGGGAACAGCTCTGCCCCAGGATCTCACTTCGATTAGAGAGATTAGGCAGACAGCAAACTCTCTGCTGGTTCTAAAACTTTTGCAAAACCCCAGGATTTCTGCAGCCTGGCCAAGGCTCTCGCATTTTTAGGAAAAATAGCTCATAAGACTGTGAGGCCACCCCTCAGTGAGGTCTTCTGTGACATACTGAAGGAGAAGGTAACAGCCATGAAGTGAAAGAGTGCAACTAAGAATTGCTTTTAGTTGTCCCAGATTTCTCCATTTTTTAACATGACGTCTGCAAACCTGAGTTTTATAGAAGTTTAACATCCATCTGGCTGCAAAAGTTCACACAAAGTATTTGAAAAGAGTTAAAAAGTAATGGTTAACCCTTTAGAATGAGGTCCTAAAATGAAATTTGTCTTTGGGGTTGTTGCAATGAAATATGAGAGGGAGTGGTACTGGAAATTTGTCACAGGATCTCTTTGCCTTAGGAGTTAGGATTGATATGTTGAGGGAATGGCTATAGTTTTGGAGGAGGGAATAAAGTTATAAAATTCCTATTAAGGTATCTAATACAGTAAATGCTCTGACTCCAACAGAAGAAAAGTGTCAAAATAAACTACTTGCTTTATCTTTTTTTACAAGCCACATAACCTAATGATTATACTCATGAATATTGGTTGCACTCAGCAGATAGTTCTTGTGAAGTCATCAGTGGTATCTAAGCAGAGGTTTTCATGAGGTCATATAGAATATTATGTTAAACAGGTATATGATCTGTGTGTACACGATATTCTTCAGAGAACAACCATTTTTAATGAACTTTGACATGAACAAAAATGATTTTCTGATAAAAACAGTCTGGCTGTACTCCTAGTGTTGCAAGCCTCAAAATTCTTGTTTTCCATGACATCATATAGTGTTGAGAGCTGTAACTTCCCCAAAAATATAGTTTAGCAATTTTTATCACCACAAACACATAGTTTGTCATTGTTAGTACCAATGTTAATACTTTTATGTCTGTGTCATTGTGATGTACAGTGACTTTATGATCAAAGTTGTGGAGGTGACTGACAGCAGCAAGCAGAAAACATTCCGAGGACACGAGGCTCCTGTTTTAAGCCTGTCGTTTGACCCCAAGGATGTTTACCTGGTAAAAAAGACTTTCTTGTTTACTTTCTACTTTGAATCTCATTTTCCCTAGGGGGAAAAAAAGAATTAAAAATATAGTTTTTGCTAAAAACCAACCAGTGACTGGGCACACGAGGCAACTTCATTTCAGCCGCTGATGAAGTGTGTCACAACTTGTTCTCCCAGGAGAACTCAGTTCTGTGTCTTGATCTTTTGGAATCTAATGCTGATCTGATTTTAGAGGAGAAAAAATGTCTCACTAAAAGGATTCAATATTAGTTTTGGGCCTCTTTTGCAAATAAGAAGCTCACTTGAAGTATGAGGGCTTGCAATTAGAGTAGCTTGGAGCTGAGCACAATGATCAAGACAGCAGTATTAGAAAGTTTTAAGTCCTAAAATGGTTTAAACAGGGAGGCTTTCTTCTTAAAACTGCCTGTGTGTCATATGCCCCTTCTGCATTGGTTCTGGGGATGTTTCCATTTTGTAGCATTAATTTCCCTATGTCTTTAATTATTAATTTGTTTACAAAATTCTCTTGCCCAGGCATCGTCGAGCTGCGACGGTTCTGTCAGAGTCTGGAAAATTGAAGATCAGGTAAGAGGTCTGCCTTTCCATGCTAAGTGTTTCCTAAGATATCCAGGATTTCACAGACAGCAGGAAGAGCTGGACTGAAATAACCCTCCTGGAACAGGATTTTCTTTTGGGGGAAGAATTCTAACTACGCTTTGCAGTATAGTTTTATCTACTTCTGGGAGGAATTCTGAAGCCTGATTATGAAATGCTGCCTGGGTAGCTGTGGATTGTTCTTCCTGTCTGTGAAATCCCTGGTGTCTTCTGTTCATCTTTCCTAATTGGCCAACATTGGGTATTTTGTGTTTGGCACATTCAAAAATAACCCTGCTGTGTAAAGATGGCAGCTGACATCAGATTCCTCATTTCGGAATTCCAGCTCCTTGCCTTCAGGATTAAGAAAGAATTTTTATTATAGTGAGCAATTTATTAATTGTAATAAACAGTTTTAGCCTCTGCTCTTGGAACTCTAAGGAACTTGAAAAGAGAGTTTCAGGTGAAGGCTTTAATAAGAGAATTCTGCATATGGATATGGGATTAGTTTTGCTAAATCATGTTGACTGGAATAAGAATCCCTGTGGAATTATTCCTGTAACTATAGTGGAAATATACCCCTCCACACTTGTGGATTGCTACTTTTTTTAAGAAAAAAGCATAATTCTAGTGTGAAATCTCCTGTTCCAGACTAAGATTCTCCTTTTGGGGAAATTACAGTGAGAGTATTCTGGGACTGTGGCAGTTTGATGTGTGGATGTGTGCTGTGATTTGAGATTACAGCCATTCATTCTTTATACTTTTATAAATACATCTTCATACTGCTGTGGCCACATTCAGGCCACCTTGCTGCACTTGATATGGGATTGACAGATGCTTTTTGGCCACATTTTCTCTATAACCTAAAAATAGGTGAACTCGTTTGTTCTGTACTTGATTAAAAATACACGTTCTGTGACTTTATTTCTGTTACAAGTAATTTTATTGTCATTAAATAGTTTCAGGGCTACACTGACATAGTCTTTTTAAGGCAGTATGTACCACTGTATTTGGATGAAAGAGATTATTTCAGTTCCAAAAATTGTCTTTTTCCCTTTTGCTCTTTCACTCACTTTTCCTTTAAGAATTTGTACAATACAGTAAATCTTTGCTGAGCTTGAAAGCTTTTTTTTTTTTAAATATTTTGTTTTCAGACATGCACAGCAAGCTGGCAGCTGCTGCAGAAGTGTAATGATGTGATAAATGCTAAATCAATCTGCAGGCTTGGCTGGCAACCTGGCACTGGGAAGGTAAGTGACAGTGTTTTGTCACATCTTAATCCTTCTCCTCTCTCTGACTCCAACAGAAGAAAAGAATCTGGGCAAGCCCAAAATTGCACCTCCTGGGAGCAAGGAAAATATTTGGGATGAAGTTTCCTTTTGGGAATAATAAAAAGCTGGGAATGGTTCGTGGTTTAAGCTCCAGACTGTGTTTGGCTCTAGTCCAGCTGTCAGCCCAAACCAGCGTTAAACTGTCGCGTTGTGCTGGATAGGAAGGAACATTGTACACGAGGGAAGTAATCAAATGGCTCTCAACAGACCATCAAAGGAGTTCAGGCTTTCTCTACTTTAAGTAAATGTTGCCCTATCAGTGGTCTTGCTCTGTAAATATCTCCTTAGTGAGCTGTTCCCTTTCTTTTCACTTGAAGAACAAAGTTGAAGGAGGCTGGAGCCAGGTGGGCGTCGGGCTCTTCTCCCAAGTAACAAGTGTCAGGACAAGAGGAAACAGCCTCAAGTTGTGCCAGGGGAGGTTTAGGTTGGCTATGAGGAAAAATTTCTTCATGGAAAGGGCTGTCCAGCCCTGGCACAGCTGCCCAGGGCAGTGGTGGAGTCCCCATCCCTGGAGGGATTTAAAAGCCCTGTGGATGCGGCACTTGGGGACGTGGGTCAGTGGTGAAGATGGCAGTGGTAGGTTAATGGTTAGACCTGATCTCAGAGGACTTTTCCAACCTAAATGATTCCATGATTCTTCAAAATATCTGTCTGCTGTGATAGTGTTACATATATATTTTCTGTGGAAGTGCAAATGTCACCTGCAGTAAAAACAGTTTCCATAAAAACAAATGCTTCCAGTTTTTAGCCCAATTCCTCACACAGACGTGTATATGAAATATAAGTAGTTGCCTTGCCTCCCTTACAAACCAAATTGCTGGAATCCTAACAAAAATAAATCCTAAAGAAATAAACAGCCAGTAACGTTTATGGAGGTCTGTGAAAGACAAAATGAGCTGTTTCAGGAATCAGCTATTCAAATAAGATTTATTGAGAAATTGTAACCTGATCAAAAGGAGTTTGGGGAGGAAGGGAGGGGAAAGAATAACGTAATCCCTGTGCTCAGAGCATTGAAAACTATATGTGTGTGTGTCAGCTGCTTGATAAATGAGTACTTCTAACCTTATGGTGCAGTTTTCTGCCAGAAGGAAATGAAGATTAAAGTAAAAACAGACATGTTTTGCTCTGTTACATGTGGAAAGCATTAAAGAACCTTGTAATTTAAATTACTTCAGCTTTCTCTCTCAGTTGGCATTGATAGGATTTTAGAGAGCTGTTAAATACTGAGGCAGTCACATCTGTGAGGCTTCTGAATGAAGGAGTTGTGCTATTTGAATGTTCTCTTTGACAGGTAACTTGTTCTCAGTTGTCTCATGTTTTTTCCTTTGAGCAGTTGCTGGCAGTTCCTGTGGATAAAGTTGTTAAACTATACAGAAGAGAAACCTGGGATGGTCAATTGGATCTATCAGATGCCTCCATCACACTGGTGGGTTCATGAACAAGGTGCTTGTTAAATATTCCGTAATTTAAATGTTGTTCTGCTGGAAATTATCTTCTGGACAGTATCTCCCCCTTCTCTGACCCACTTCTCTTGGTAATAATTATACATCTTTTCTATTTAATTGCTGATCCTGTTATTTTCTGTTGGAAATCAGGGCAGAAATACTAATTGATGTCAAACATCTTTATGTGGCTCTGATTTCCCCTCTTTCACTTATGGTAACCCACTAGATCTCTAAAGTCTCCTGGTGAGTCACCAACTGCAGCTGAAGAACATCTGTTTTCACTAATTGCTCTAAATACAGAGCTTTTTAGGGAAAATGTGAAGAGCATTATTTCTATACAGAGACAGAAATAATGAGATAGAGGAGAGATATCAGTTGTTCACTTTATATTTTATTAAGCTGAAATTTGGTAGCCCTGACTGTGCCATCCTCTTTGCTTTGGGCTCATTATGTACTTGGAAATCTATGGGTTAAAGAGAACCACCTTCCTGTTGTTATTAAGACACAGAACACACATTCTAATGGATTTTAATTTGTGGAACTGTAGTGCTGAGTTTGCAAAGTACACGCTGCTTCTGCCTATGCATTTAGAATTGGGTTTAGTTCAACCTCATGGTTTAATGACAGAAGATGGATATTCTAAACCAAAAATAGTTGTGCTATCTTTAAAGACTGTTTTTTAAAGAAACCATTTTTAAAGAATGTTTTTTAAAGACACCATTTTTATAATCATTTTTAAAGAGAACTACCTAAACCCAGTAATGGGGGCTGGATATGATTTAGTAAAGATGATTATTATGAATTTTTTTATTTTTATTCCAGAATAACTGTCTGTTTTAAGCTCCAGAAGAGGAATGCTGTGCATGCATTGGTAATTGTTATTTGTTTTGTTTTTTTTTTCCTTAGCCCCTGAATGTTGTGGCCTGGTCTCCTTGTGGGCAGTACCTGGCAGCTGGAAGTGTGGATGGCAGCATAGTGGTGTGGAATGTGGAAACCCAGGAGTGCATAGAGAGGTATTCAGTCTTGTTCCATAAATCCCCAAGCATGTTTTTGGTTTTTTTTTGCTGAAAAAGAATTCTGTTGCCTTTTCTGTAAAACTTTTTTGTGCAAATGTAGGGCTCTGCCTCTTGAAAAATCATAATAACACTTAGAGCATGTCATGGTTTAACCTGGCAGGCAGCTTAGGGAAGGGACATCAGTGTGGATTGTGTTCAAATTCCACAGTCTGGTTTTCTGTGTGCAGATATCTTTTATTAGTTTTTAATCTAATTAAGGATTAAAGGATAATTTTGATGGAAACAAAGATTTCCTCCCGTCACAAAGCCCAAGATCATTGGCAGTAAGATGTATTTTCTAAAGGGAGAGGGAAAATACAGGTAAGTCAGTCAGCCTTCCTCACCTGTAGGCAAAAAAAAGGACAGACTGGTGAATTGCACTTTCTCTTTGTTAGTTAAAGCATCTCTCTTTCAAAAAACATGAAAAAAACCCACTATTATATCATAAGTAAGGTAGAGAAGACGAAAAGAAATTATTTATCTGCCTGAATATTTTGGGTAAGAAACATAATTGTTACTGAAATGCCTGTGTTAAGAATTAAAGACAGATTGTGTAAATAATTAATGGGTTTATTTTTTGTGAGGATAAAGGGCGGAAAAGACAGAGGATTCACTTATCAGTTTGGTGCAAGAGAAGCTACTAATGTTATTTTTATAACTGGATGGTTCTGGAATATGGGGTTGCTGGGGAATTACTTTGTCTTTTCTACCTGGATCTTGTTTTAAGAATATGATTCTGTTTGAATTTTTTTTTTTTTAAAGCTTAATTGATTTCATTCATAGAAAAGGAAAACTTCCTCTGTTTTTTGGTAGAAACTATTTATTATAAAGGTGACCTATTAGTTATTTTATTATGTGTAACATCACTTTCTCATGCTACTAAATATTACCACTTTTTACAATAACCCTTGGGGTGGGGTGGGGGTTCTGCCCTGGGGATCTTACTCAAAATCCGTTTTTCTTGTGTTCTTTTTAGGATGAAGCACGAGAAAAATTACTCAATTTGTGGACTGGCATGGCACCCTAAATATAAGCAAATTGCTTACACAGACACCGAGGGAAATCTGGGGCTGTTGGAAGATATTGGCGCTGTAGAGAAGCCAAACGACAAGGTGCTCAGTACCAATTATTTCTTAACATTCTGCTTTGTGTGCTGCAAGGCCCCTCCTGTGTGTTAATTAATTTCCTGAGTTCCATGTCCAAAAGGAGTGTTGTGGTGACTGTTGATCTGATTTTAGGTTGCCAGTGCAGTGCCCAAGGACTACAACGATCTCTTTGATGGAGACGACGACGACTATTTAAATGGAGATATGGTTGAACCTCAGTCCTCCCCAAAGCCTGGAGCTGATGAAGATGATGATGGGGACCTTATGCTAACTTCAGGCCGTCTGAGAAGGGCAGTAATTGATGAGGATGATAACTCACTAGGTACAGAATGAACTAATTCCCCAGAGCCCTCTATTGCTGTTATTGGGATGATCTTTAGCATCCTCCACTCAGATATACTCTGCTTTACTTTTCCGGATAATTCTTGTCTAAGTTTTTTCTTGTCTAAGTAAATTCTGTCATAGTACTGCATGTAAAATGTAATTTTTTTTCTTTTAACTTACAGATATTAGGTTGATAAAAGCTAGTTCCAGCCTTCTTGAAAAGGAGGATGATGGTGATGATCAGACTGGTGGCTTTTCAGCTTTGCCACCGTCATCTACACAGCAGCATCTCTATGATGGGCCAATGCCAACCCCCAAGCAAAGGCCCTTCCAGTCTGGCTCCACTCCTGCACATCTCATGCATCGATTCATGGTAAATCTATGTGGTTATGTGGACTTAGGTGCTTCCTTTACACTGAATATTGCCCAGTTCTTATTGTGTTTTAATCTAATTTTATTCAAGATGTTTGATTTTTTTTTTTCTTTTTTTAGTACTTCACAGTGGGAAGCTAAATAATGAAAAGTAGCTCTGTGTTAATGCAAAGACTCCATAATGTTTTGGTTTGCATTTCAGTTGTTTTAGAAATAAATACAGAGTCACAGAATCAATTAGATTGGAAAAGACCTCTGAGTCCAAACCCAAAGTATCCACTTTGCACTCGTGTTACTGAATTCTAGCAGGTCTGTCTGAAAATTCATTTTTTTAGTCAGAATTGTGGGTATTTTTGTGCTGTCAAGGCTTGCATGTTAATCATCCACTATTTCTTTCTAACTGCAAACTCTCCACCCTTAATTTTGCAGGGAGAGAGATGGCTAAGCCACAAGGATGAAACCAATTTCTGCCTCATTCAGCTGTTTTAGGAACCACAAGTCCTGATGACACAAGTCTTCAGCCTTCCTTCAGCCTCCTGCCTGCTCTTGTTTCAGACAACAGAGTCAGAGCAGGCTGATTTAGGCCGGGGTGCTTGATTTGATGGGTTTTTTTAATTGGTTCTTCCTCCTAGGTATGGAATTCGGTTGGTATCATCCGCTGCTACAACGACGAGCAGGACAACGCCATAGATGTAGAATTCCATGACACCTCTGTGCATCATGCAACACACCTGCCCAACTCCCTGAACCACACCATGGCTGACCTCTCTACTGAAGCTATTCTGCTGGCCTGTGAGGGGACAGAGGAACTTGCAAGGTGAGTTGTGGCCTTGCTCTGCAAAACCCACGATATGGAGCCACATTGAACCCATTACAAATATTTTGGCTTTTATTTTTCAGCTTCTGCCACTTTTTTGAGCTTTTTGCCTTTTGATCATGCCTTTTTTTTTTTTTTTATGAGACTGCTTTAGAGGAAGACTTTCACATCCACCTACTTGGAGACTTCGAGAGTATTGAAAAGTGTAATTTGTTTCCTGATGATTTCTTTTAAATCCCTTCTCCAGATATAAATATAAATATACTGGAAACTTCATGCATTGCAGGCTCAAAGGGAATTGTAAACATGAACAATAGTTTTTCAGTCTGCTCAGATCAAAGATCACTCATAAGGGTTCAGCTATTTCTTTTCACACTGTTGCTAAGGAGACATGTTTGGAGGTAGCCAAGGAATTATAAGTGTGAAGAACACAAGTTTATGGAAACCATAGAAAGATTTAAGCAGCTGGGCCATCTAGACTCTGTTCTTGCATTTAAGAGCAATAGCAGCAATATTTTGTTGCTGATTTCTGGGGAAATATCTCAAAGAAAGAACTTTCTTCTTATTTTCACACATGCAACATTGTGATAAGTTGAAAAGCACTCTTGACTTTTAAAAATACTGGTTTTATGTTGGTTGTCTGGCTTTGATTTTTTTTTTTCTCAATGGAAATGGGAAATCTCTTAAAAGCCACAGTGCCTGTGGATTGGTCACAGGCAGTTTTCAATTATTAGGGTGGCAGAAATGAAGTTTTTAATTTTTTCTTCCCTGTGAGAGGTAGTATGATACGACAGACTTGGAATGAAGGCTGATATTCAGAGGTGCCAAGCGCCTTCAGTTCTTACTAATGTTAATTAAGCAGGATACTTACCTCCGTCCATCTAAAAAATCTCCCCTCAGACCTTTTAACTGTCTTCCTTTGGGCTTTGGAGGCTCTAAAAGGTCAAGCTGGCTCTTCAGTTTCTGAATAATAAGAGCAACACCTTTGCAAATGACCACTTGTCATTTGTATTTCCATCACAGTGTCTAATGAAAGTCTGACATACTGGTGCATCTTCAGGTATTGTATTTTAATTCACACTTGTGCGTTCTTTGTCTCTGCTTTAGCAAGCTCCACTGCATTCATTTTGCCTCCTGGGATGCCAACAAGGAGTGGACAGTGGATATGCCAAAGGATGAGGACATTGAGGCCATCTGTCTGGGCCAAGGCTGGGCTGCTTGTGCCACCAGTGCCTTCCTGGTCCGTGTGTTCACAGTGGGAGGAGTTCAGAGAGAGATCTTCAGCCTCCCAGGCCCAGTGGTGTCCATGGCAGGGCACGGAGAGCAGCTGATGATTATTTATCACAGAGGTAGTTTCCTCCCTTTGGTCTTTTTTTTTTTTCTTGAGCCAAGGTTGTTTTCATTCCTCATCTCTTACTGGCTTTGCATTAATTTGTATGTAATCACCAGGAAGTGTTTTCTCCTTCTTTTCTTCATGATGCTTCTCCTTCTCCTCTTCTGGATGATGCTTTTACCAGCACATCCATCACAACCCAAGGATCTGGGACTTCTGACAGCAGAGCCTGTGTTTTATGATGGAAAGCTGAGATGAACCTGTGGGGAAGGGGAGAATTTTGTAACACTGACATGAACAGATTAAACTTGGGTTTCAGATGTGCCAGAATGAATTACCACGGGAAATTAAGGAAGCTCTTGTTATGCATGCCTGGTGTGTCCAAAATGACAAACAGTTGCTTGTCTGACAGTGGTATTCATGGGTAACCCTGCATTAGAATTAGTCTTTGATTCAAAACTAATTTAGCCAAGAGGCAAGACAATTCTGTCTTCTGATTTCTAACACACTCATTAAACAATTTCCTCCTAGGTACTGGGTTTGATGGGAACCAGTGCCTCGGGGTACAGCTGATGGAGCTGGGAAAGAAGAAAAGGCAAATTTTGCATGGAGACCCTCTTTCTCTTACAAGGAAATCCTATTTGGTATGGGTTGGATTCTCTGCAGAAGGTATGAAATACCTGCATGAGTGGTATTGAGAAACACTGACACTGTTGGAGGAATTACAAGAAAGCTGGAGAAGGACTTTGGACAAGGGCCTGGAGTGACAGGACAAGGGGGAATGGCTTCCCACTGCAAAAGGGCAGGGTTTGATGGGATATTGGGAAGGAATTCCTGCCTGTGAGGGCGGTGAGGCCCTGGCACAGGTTGCCCAGAGAAGCTGTGGCTGCTCCATCCCTGGAAGTGTCCAAGGCCAGGTTGGATGGGGCTTGGAGCAACCTGGGATAAGTGGAAGGTGTCACTGCCCATGGCAGAGGGTTGGAATGAGGTGGTCTTTAAGGTCCTTTCCAATCCAAACCATTCTGTGATTCTGTGGAAGAGTTTGGCTAATTAATACCCTTTTAGTAACAGTGATCTTGGGACCTGGACTTTGTATTTTCTGTCTGCTCAACGCTAAACAAAATTCTATTTTTCTATTTCTTCAAGATATTTAGCAGAAATATTTAGTATTTTCCCAGCAGGAATAAAACATACTTGAATGTTACCAGAACTTGTTCTCCTGATTGGTTTCCCTGCTCAGCAAGTAGAAATAAAAACTACATTAGTGCTCCCTGATGCCCCCAGAGTCTGTAGTTTTTCCGGAGGAGTTTTTATGATAACCAGAAAAAGTAATTGTAAAATAGCTTGGGAATCCCCCCAAGCGGTATGGACCTGATTTCTTCATAAAGTGTTATAATTGTGAACTTGTCAGTTGACCAGCAGTGGCTCTGACTGACAGAAGGTGGCGCATCTTTCCAAGGAAACTGGTTTTTTTTTTCCCCCGACTAATTCGTACTGTGTTCCGGAGAGAGGGTGTCGTATCTGAGATGTGTAAACCATCCTTTCCCAGCTGTACCCACCACTTCCATCTTGCTGGTGTTGTGATACGTGACAATAACTGCTCTCATCTGTGACAAACAGGTACCCCTTGTTACGTGGATTCCGAGGGCATCGTGCGGATGCTGAACCGAGGGCTTGGGAACACTTGGATCCCAGTGTGTAACACCAGAGAGCAGTGCAAAGGAAAATCTGATCACTATTGGGTCGTTGGCATCCATGAAAACCCCCAGCAGCTCAGGTCAGAGAATTCACGAGAAAACACTTTGTTTGTCTTGGGTTTTTCAATCCCAGAGCACTTTTTACTGAGAGAAACTGGAAAGAGCTTCTACTGAAACAGGTGGCTGGTAAATATGCACAGCAAATGGTGAGCTCCCAAATATAATAATGAACAATCCATGCAGAATTAAACTGGTTCTGAATAAACTCACTAGAGTTTTGTAACTTGGAACTGGCTAATTGTGGCTGAGGGGTGTGTGTGCACTTTATTGTGAAATCACATATCTCTGAGGCAAACACGTTCATAAAGCTGCATTTTGGTAAAGAAACCTGCTCAAAACTTGTGGATCCTATCAGGAATCTGCTTCTCCTGTTCGTGGTGTTTTGGGGGAAAACTGTGGAGTAGGGGTCTTATTGTTTTTTTTCTGTATTTTCCCTTTTTGTGCCTTTGAAAAGAATCCAATCCTATAATAATCTACATCACCAGACAGAGATAAATCAGAGCTCTCTCTTATATTAATATTTAAACTGTGGCCACNCTAATCTACATCACCGGACAGAGATAAATCAGAGCTGTCTGTTATTATATTAATATTTAAACTGTGGCCACAGAGAACAACTTTGTATGTAAATTTTCTCAAATATTTAGCTGAAAGTTAACCATTTCTTTATAAAATGGGACAGCAGTGTGTCTAAACAACTATTTCTCTTTACTGTAACCTGCATCCTGGACGTTTAGTGCTAACCTTTATTTGTATCCCCTTTTATTCAGGAGTCTGTGTCCTTTTCCTACCAGGGCAGATTCCATCAGCTCACGTATTTTACTGAAATTTAGACTCTTTTACTTTACTAGTTGTGCACAATTGTAGAGGTTGGTGGGAGACTGCACTTTATTTAAACTTATGTGACATTTTTGGCAGTCCTTTTCGGGTTTTTTTTTGGAATAAGGGAAATAATTTGATATCTCTGGTGAATGTCACTTCTCTGCCTGTTTCTCCTTCCAAATCATTATGTTGGCCTCCAGAAAATTCCCCAAAAATGTGCAGGACACATCACATTGATGAGATGGTCAACTGTGAGCCTGTCATCATGAGTTTTTTCCCTCCAGTCCAAGAAAGACTGTTCTGAGTTGCAAAGAACGTTTTACTCAAAGCCAGCAGCATAATAAAGATAAGGTGGTGGGGGGGAAGGGTTGTTGTAGAAACACCACATGCCTTAATTAAGAGATAGCCAGAACACTAATGCTTCCTGTTCTTTTCTTTTTTCCAAGTCTCTGACACAGCAGCTTATAAAACCAGATGTTTTTGTCAATGCTGCACTGGTGCTGCTGGAAATACAGCTCTTCCCCAATCAATGGTTTGCTTAGGTGATGGTTACCAGAAAGCACTCATTTAAATATAATGAAACAATAAGGCTATGCCTTCTGTTGTTCAGTGCTTTCAGATTTAAATGAACTGCCTGTACTCTTTGTAGTAGCTGTTAAATCATGTGTTGTGTAAGACCAAGAGCAGTGTGTGTTATGTGCCACATTTGGAGTTTGTAGTGGGAACGGGAGCAGTGTGTGCCTCGCTGGTTTTGAAATCTTTGCTTGGTTGCCATGTAAAAACAACCCTTTATGATGCAATCTTACATATTGCTATGCTTAATCCAGTCATTTAATTACTACTTTTTAAAGAGCAAATCCTCTTAAAGTATCTTGCTTCTTAGGAAGACACGATTGAGGTGTGGAACAACTGCGCGTGTGTTTTGTTTCCTGTGCACAGGTGTATTCCCTGCAAAGGATCCCGGTTCCCTCCCACACTGCCACGACCTGCTGTAGCAATTTTGCCTTTTCAACTTCCTTACTGCCAAGTTACAACAGAAAAGGGGCAGATGGAGGTATGGAATGGTGTCGAGCCCACAGCTGGTACTCTCAGGTGTCCCCGTAGCAGGGATTATACAAGATTCCTATTAATCATCTCTGCTATGAGAGAGGACAGTGCAAACCCTGAGTAAGACACATGGCTAAGGAGGTTATCTGGGTTCACTGCTTTGTCTCATGTGATTTGGTTCACAACTGCTTCCAGAAGAATACAAGATAAAACTGCCAGAGCTGATGCAAAGTTGTATTTACACAGTGTATCTGACCAGTGAAGTCTTTCTCACCCCCACTTTTTTTTAGTGGGTAGAGATACCAAATTTTGGGATCCCAATCAAGACCCCCCCTTGAAAATGTCTATTTTTTAAAAGATTTTAGGCATAACAAAATTTCTGGAAGATGTCTTTTTGAAAGATGTACAAACTATTCAAACTCATATAATTGCTCTGAACACGTAAGCCTTCTCCCATGACTGATTTTCCAAAGGTAGAGGCTGGTTGAAGCAAGATGTGCCTGTGGAGAACTTCTAGAAAAATACCTGTATTTATTCTTCAATTTTGATTGGTTTAAACATTTCGAACTTGTGGTGCTCAGCAGTAATGCACAAAATAGAAATGAACATAAAGTTCTAATCTCAGCCTTAGAAACAGTTCAATGCTGTTTGAAATTTATTCTCTTCGATAGAAGTGTAGATAAAAATGTCAATAATAAACACACTCATTTTTAATGAATTTTCTTTCATTTGGTTAAGTCTCTTTGTTCTTTATCTGATAGAGTCTGTCTTTCATTCCTCCCTCCACCCAAAATAATGAGAGGAGAATGCCAGGAACTGCTAATTTGGCTTGGGGGACTATGTGTAGATAGAGAAACAAATTATTCCAATACATCTGATGAAAGTATGCTGGGTTTGAATAAGTTTATAATTATTTTGAACAGAGCTAGCCTGGTCTAAAAGCCATTATAGCATTCTGTGAACAGCCAGAGTTGTATTTTCTTTAGGTAAACTCCTATGTTTATTCTGGAATACTTCCAATTTGATGTGGGACAGCAGTTATAAGCTAAAATAATCAACTTATTCTAGAACTCTCTGTCCTGGTAGCATGCTGGTGAACATGTAGGTCTCATCCTGCTTGCAAGCCTGTAATATAAATGGAATTTAGCATATATGGCAACTGTTTGGATCAGTTTTTATATGGGTGGTTGTTAGTGTGGTCTGTTTTTTCCCCCCACCAGGCATTGGCTTTAAAGAGAATTGTCTCACCCTCATTATCAAAGGAAGGGAACATTTAAGAATAAGTTGATAAAATACACTGTAAATTGTTAGGCATTATGTCATGGGCTGTTTTTTCCCCTCTGAATTCTAACAAACATCCTTCTCCCTTTTCCAGGAGCAGTACTGGCGTTCTGTTGTGTTTCACAACCATGTGGATTACTTATCCAAAAATGGCTATGAATTTGATGAAAATGCTAAAAATCAGGCAGTGAAAGAGCAGCAAGAACTTTTAATGAAGCTGTTTGCTGTAAGTACAAACACATAACAGAAAGAACCCCTGAGACTTTACCCCCTGAGACTGGAGGTGCCCAAGGCCAGGCTGGATGGGGCTTGGAGCAACCTGGGATAGTGGAAGGTGCCCCTGCCCATGGCAGGGGGTGGAACAAGATGAGCTTTAAGGTCCCTTCCAACCCAAACCATTCTGTGTTTCTGTGATTTACTGGTAGATGGGATTTGATGTAAATGATGATGTGATTCCTCTTATTAGGAATCTGGCAATTCAGCTAGTTCAGGCTATGATAAGAGATAGGTTGCAGTTAGTCTTGGTATTGCTTAGCAGCATGAGGGGAGATGGGGGGAAGAAGAAGGAAAAAGAGCTTTTCCTCATGTTGTTGGAAGTTTGTCCTCATTCATTCCCTCCACCAAAACCATAACACCGTGCTCCCGGGGTCTTGAGAGAGCCGTGTAGCTGAAATGTGTGACTCCCCAGGCTCCTTCTCTTCTCCAGCTCTCTTGCAAACTGGAGCGGGAATTCCGCTGCGTGGAGCTCGCCGACCTCATGGCTCACAACGTCGTGAGTCTGGCCATCAAATACGCCTCCCGCTCCCGCCGCATCAACTTAGCCCAGCGCCTCAGCGAGCTGGCCGTGGAGAAAGCCACGGAGCTGGCAGCAGCACAGGGGCATGAAGAGGAGGAGGAAGAGGATTTCCGAAAGCACTTGAGCGCTGGGTAACGCAAATTTCTGCGGCCTAAAAAAACCGGCAGCTCTTTTGTTGTTTCGGTGCCTTTCTCTGGGCCGGGATTTGCAGGGTGTTTGTTGTGAAGCAACAGTTTGTGTTGCTCTGCTTGTAAATTGTACACGTGAAACGGTCATGTTCTTGTTGGCAGCTTGTGTGGGCTCATTAGTACCGGGATACAAACACAGAGGGAAATATCCCCAGTCCTTGCTTCCTGTAGGTCTGTGTTCAACAACTTCAGAGGCAGAGCAGGCTCAATACTAAGTTGCTCTGACTGGAATTTTTTTTTTCTTGTTTCCACCTTTCCCTGCTTTGTGCTGCTTTGGTTATTTGACTCCCACCTATTTTTTTTTTTTTTCTTCTCTTTTTGCCTCAGTCTCTGAGTCTTGGTTCATTCCACACCTGCCTTTCTCCAGCCTTTCTTCACTATCCTATCCCAGTGCATCCTATGTAGTCTTACTCTCTCCTAACTAATAATCCCTGCTCTTCAAATTCATGGAACATACTACAGGCTGGCTTTGCATTGTTTTTCCCTCTGTATCTGAGCTATCTACTTTTCCTCTCCTACCTGCATCTGCTTTATAAAGCAGATGATGAGGCAAAAGTTGTGTGTAGGTTTGGGGTTTTTTTTGTGGTTTTTATTGTTTGTTTTTCATTTTGGTTGGTTGGGACTTTTTTATTTTTAATGTAGACCATACAGCTGTGTTCTTTTTTGTCCACTGGCTGTACAGCTATATATTATACAGCCTATATATATATATATAATACGCTATACTATACAGCCTATATAAATAATACAGCCTATATTATTAGCTGCACAGCTAATAATGAAATTAGTTGTTAACCACTGATCTGATAGTGCAGAAAAGAATGTCATAGCACTTTGTTGGAAGCAATGTCTTCCTATGGCAATTTTATGTGTCAAGTTTGGGACTTATTTAGGCAAGAGAAGGTGATAAGTCCCTGAACTTATCTGTAGCTTTTTCCTTACTCTTCTGTGTGAAACTGTGCAGTCAAAACTAATTTCTAAATGCTCTGACTTGTTCTTCTGGATCATGTGTGGAAGCTGTAATCCCATGTCTGTAACTTCAAGCACTCTGAGGGTTAAAATTAATCACAAACATGTGTTTTCTTAGTATTTACTGATTTTAGTAGTTGGCAAAGATAAGGAGGGAAATGCAAGAAATGCACATCCTACTACACTGGAATTTAGAGAATAATCAGATAAAATGTTAAAACTTGCTTCATAAGTTTCAGTTTGAAGCTGTATATCCATGTTGCCACCTGGGTGGTAATTCATGGGTGCAGGCAGGCAATCTGGTATTATTGATGATACAGGGAAGTATGTGTTTAAATGGAGATTACAGAAGATCTTTAAAATTTGCATTTATATTTGTGGCAAAGTGCTCTGGCAACGAAGCTCTGAAGTGGTTTATGAATCTTTATTTAATTTAATCGTCACCGTTTAATCAGAGGTATAATGCACAGAAATGCCAAATGTCATTGTTCTTTTTTCCTAAATTAAGTAAGCTTGCTATCTATTGTTCCAGTTTTCCTTCTGAATGTGGTGACCACTTCCTTTCCTTCCATTTAGTTACAGCAGATCAGCCACGGAGTGGGGTCGGCTGCCAGTCAGCAATGTTCAGCAGGACCAAGAAGTGGAAGATGCCGAGGAAACTGATGCCTGTGAGGACACAGAAGAAACTGCAGAAGTGCATAAACAGAGTAAGAAAAATATACTCCCTGAAAATAGGCTGGAAGCTCTCTGGATAACTTCTACAGGCTTAATCAGGAATTAAATCTGTATTCCAGACTCTGCCTGCAGTCGCTGCAGAGAAACAAGTTCAGCGTGTGTCATCTGCTGTGTCACAGCCTGTGTGTGCATTGTGCTTAGTAACCATTTCAGGGACCCTTGGGGAGTTTTTCCTGTTGTCTGATCCTATTCCTAAAGGATTGGGTCACCTTCTAAGCAGTTGCTTTGGTTTCAGCTCAAATCTGACAGGAGTTGAATTGATAGACGAGCAGTTTGCCTGGCACGCTTTAGGAATGAGCTTAAGGTTTAGGAAATAAATATACAGCTCTAAATCTAGGTAGAGATGACAGATGGTTTTGTAAAAGTATAGGGTTTGAAAATGACAAGTCACACTTTAAAATATGCATTACTTTAATGTAATTATAGAATCACACAATCACTCAATGGTTTGGGTTGGAAGGGACCTTAAAGATCATCCTGTTCCAAACCCCTGCCATGGGCAGGGATACCTTCCACTAGACCAGGTTGCTTCAAGCCTCAGCCTTACTTAGTTGTCTGTTTGGGGTTTTGTTTTTAAAGCAGTTATGTTATCACATTTTATTGCACTTCAATATATACCCCTTTCCTTTTTTTCCTGAAGGGCCAAATCCTTTTTCCAGAGGTGTCGCTTCAGCAGAGGTGACTGCTCCAAAGTCTGGTGAGTAAACCTCCATTTATTCCAGGATGAGGATTTTGTCATGCTTCACGATATCTGCCCCTGTTCTCTCATCTGTTCTCCCATTACTACTTCAATTTAGTCCATAACAGTGTTGAAAAATGTAATTTCATAGAATCCCAGAATGATTTGGGTTGGAAGGGTCCTTAAAGACCATCTCCTTCCAACCCTCTGCCATGGGCAGGGACACCTTCCACTATCCCAGGTTGCTCCAAGACTCATCCAACCTGTCACGGTTTTAGAAGGTTCCGTATTCCTGTCTCCATTACCTAATGATGTCCCATAACTCTGTTCTGACTGACTTGGCTGTGCCAAATGCTGAGTGTCTGCCTGGCTGTGCCATGAAGGCATTCTCTGGGACAAGGGGAAAACTTAGAACAGCGATCAGTGGCTTTATTTTACAATCACAGGCACATTTATTGGTTGCACTTGCCTCGACCTGTGAGTGTGAGCAGGCACGGGCAGAATGTGACCTCTAGCAACCTGCCAACCCTCCAGCAAGAATAATAGGAGTGGAAACGGATTTGGGAGTGGAGGAAGTCCTGGGTCTTCCTCTGGGTTTGTATTTTAAGCTGTTGGTCCTGCGTGGCATTTCTGATGACTAATAATAGCTGAGCACGTATAGCGTAACCTTCAGGGGGTTACTAAAATGTCTTCCTACTCATCTCAAATGTGCACATTGCTTCAAAGGTTCATATATATGTGTGTGTGTACACACATGCACACATTTTTATACTCCTTTTTCTTTTCTATTTTTAAACAGTTCTAGGTGCATCTAGCAGCCAAGGACGAGTGAACCCGTTTAAGGTAAGAATTTTTGCAGCTGGTTTTGCTGTGCTGCGAAAATCGTATCTGAAGTTTACAAGAGAGCAGATACCTTGGAGGGGCAGAGCAGGAGAATGTGACAGAAAATAAATAAAACATCTGTTTGTTTGTTTGTTTTCCTAGGTGTCATCTAACAAAAAGGACGCAGTGGCCCCCCAAGCAAATGTTTTAGACACTATGAGCAGATACTCGAAGAAAACATCTTTGTCTGGCAGTCGAGCTGCGAACAAGCAGAACCCCCCAGTTATAAAGCCTCTGATTCCCAAACCCAAGTCGAAGCAGGTAATGTTTCTAGTCTTTTTTACATTGTTTCAGGGAGCAAAGAACAATATATTGAATTTTACCAGCTTTTATGAAGCACAAAACCCCGTTGACTGAGTAAAGCAGCTTAGATGGCAAAATTCATTTAAGCATAGTGCCAAAGCTATGAAAGCACATAAAAGAGCATGAAAAAAAAAAATCAGTTGTAGAGATTACATTCTGCACTGAATTTTGAGCTTTTATTTCAAATTGTGTGAATAAACTTCTGCTGCACTGAAATTGGATGGATTAAGTGCTCTATTAATGCAAGTGATTATTATGTCTTCAGGAAAGGCTTAGGGTTTGTTAGGCTGCAGTGGTATGTGTTGTCTGAGGGTGAGGTGTTCTTACCTTTTCCTTTTTAACCTCAATTTCTACAGGCTTCAGCAGCCTCCTTCTTCCAGCCTCGTACACCTACACCCAACCCTAGTGAAAAAGCAGTGGAAGAAAGGGAGGAAAAAGCAGTGGAAGAAAGAGAAGGAAAAGCAGGGAATGAGTCCCATGAAGTCAAAGTCACTGCACAGGAGAACACTGAAAACAGGAGGTGAATGACACTTGCATCTCAATGCCATATTCCAGTTTTCACAGAATTACAAGTCCAAAACCTGTTTTGTTTCTGAAGGTGTTGGACTGGCCAGAGAAGCATAACATGAAGGTTAAGGGTTAGCTCTCAAGTTCTCACATTTGTGGACCCACTTCAGAAATGTGGGAGTGAACAATAAATGAGCAATGCAAAATGTAATTTTGGGGCTCTAAGCAGTGATTTTTGCCTTGATATTGCTCATAATGACCTTTGAATGATAAATGAAACCACGCTGCTGTGTCAGTTCCAAGTATAGGAAATGCTTAAAGTTTAAACACCTCTAGAAAATCTTAAGGTCTAAAAGCTAAGGATTTTGTGGGAAGCAGTAGAAGCTTTATTTTGGTGGGTTTTTAAAAAAAGAAAGCAAACAAAAACTTGTATCATCTAAGGAGCATGTCTATTCCTAGCTAAGACTTTAATCTGTCTTGTTCCTCTGGAGCAGATGTATTTTCCAACAATCCCAGTCCTCATGAAACTTGCATTATTATAATCATGTTTCATTTAGACTTCATTTAACTGAGGAAGATGAAGGTAATTATTACTCATTTGGACTGGCATTCTTTTCATTAACCTTTACAGATAATGTTCTACAACAAGTGGCAAGGAGAATTGTGAGAAGGATTAGCTGAAACATGTTAATGGATGTGCTCTATTTTTAGGTTGATGGGACCCTGTCAGAAAGGAAGAGAACCATTGTGCTTTGCCATTCTAAAACTGGAATGTTAATCTCCATATATATCGTGGTCTTAATAAAAATACTTGACTTAGTCTTGCCTTGTCAGCATGTTCTTTGAAATATTGAAAGAGGAGAGAGGAGGCTGCTGACTGGAGGTGTCTTTGTCTTCTGAGGACAAAAAAAAGAAATCCAATTAGGTGCTGTTTAGAAATGTTGCTTTTGGGGATATTTTTATGGTTTTCTCATAACCTTCTTAACCAGGCAATTTTTGTGTGCTTGCTTTAGACCAAAGACGGGTTTCCAGATGTGGCTGGAGGAGAACAGAGCAAACATTTTGACAGATAATCCTGATCTGAATGAAGCAGAAGTAATAAAAGAAGGCATGAGTCGATTTAGAATGTTGACATCAGAGGAAAGGATGGTAAGAAAATGTTCTCTAATTCTGTGGTTTTGATTAATTTTTCCCTCCCACTGAATCTCTTGGTTATTTTCAGTCAGGATTTTTTTCTTTAAATTCCACTGTTCTCCGTTTTTATGGATTTCAGTTTTGAATGGTGCCATGATCTATGACATGTTCTTAATGAAAATATAAAATGAATAATAATTAATATCAGAAAGCAGCATTTCCAAAGTGGGGCTTGTGAGAGAAAAACAATCAATGAGCAAATAACAAAAGAGAAATGGAGTTTAAAAGGACATTCTCAGGTTTAAGCCACTGGGACTTAAATTTGTTCTGACTTGATTTGTTTGGCCTCTTAGGTTTTCTTATTTGTCCAGAAGGACAATTAAGAGCTTCAATTTCATATACAGGCTCAAATGAAATAGTTTTTGAAGGAGAACACTGTTAGAAAAAAGGAAAGTGAGGGAATTCACCCTAACTTAATCCTTCTTAACAGGAATCATTTCAGTGCCTTAAAATCAGGAAATAAGGTGTAGAAAATAAAGCGGTGAGTTTTGTGGCCTAATTTGTAGTTGTCTGTTCTTCAAAGGCGTGGACTGAGAAGGCAAAAGGAGGGGCAGTTAATGATTCAGCAGAAGATAAAAAGCGGAAGCGTCCCACGGCTGATGAAGATGAAGGGAGAAAGAGCCAGGAGGAAAAATCAGAGGACACGAACGTATCCAAAAAATCCAAGCCTTTGGACCAATCCACAAATGGCAGGTTGTCAGCTTTTGCCTTCAAGCAGAGCTAAACTGAGGTGGTGCCTTCTCAGTGTCTGTGTTCCGTGCTCAGGTGGCTCTGTACTGAGGCTGCCTTGCTCAGAGGGCACTGACAGAAAGAGTGGTTTGCTCCAAGTAATCTGTTAAAAAGTGCTTTCTAATTAATTCTTGAGGGAAATGTTGAATCTACTCTCACAATTTTTTACTGCAAAGCTTGATAGCAAAATTCCTATTTGTGGGCCTGCTCCCTGGAAGCACTGGAAGCTCAGTTCCACGGTGCTGTGTAGCTGTGACACACACACACATTGTGTGCCTTGAGACTTGTAATATTTGGTGCTAAATGCAGATTAATCATTCTGGGGAGCATAAACTGTGTCCAAAAATCTGCCCTGTGGTTTTAGAGAGGCGAAGTGAATGGCTTTTGTACCATTCTTTCTGCCTGGGAGTAAGACACTCAAGGAAAAGGGTGTGAGGGGAAGAAAGCTGCAGCAACACATTCAACTGCTTTTTCAACATCTGTGGCAGTGGCAGAGAGGGGTTTGACACAGGCAGGGATGGAAAACCAGGGCAAAGCTGAATTAGGAAGGTCAGGTGTGCAAAACCAAGCCATTCCAGACTGTGCAAATGTGCTTTCCCAATCCATGCCTCAGCAGGGTCCAGAACTTGAAAATGTGTTTTATTATTTTCTGTAATGTTTGGATTTTTTTAAATAAAATGTGAAAGTTTCCTGGTTTAAGGTGGTGGAGTCTCCTTTGCAGTTGTTGTAATTGAATCAAACAGATTTTTACCTCTCAGCCCCAGGGCAGTGAGTCACATTTACCCTGCTCTGGAGACAGGGCCCTGTGTCTAATCAATGTATTGGAAGCAAACTCAGATGTTTTTTAAGATCAGTCAAAATAATTTAACTCTTTAGCATATTAACTGAGTCTGAAGAGTTCATAATTTTTTTTTTACCCTGGGTTTGCACATCCTTTCATTGTTTTCTCTTTTTGTTCCTCATCATACTGGCACAGGTTGCCCAGGAAAGCTGTGGCTGCCCCATCCCTGGAAGTGTTCAAGGCCAGGTTGGACAAGGCTTGGAGCAACCTGGTCTAGTGGAAGGTGTCCCTGCCCGTGGCAGAGGGTTGGACTTGATGGCCTTTAAAGGTCCCTTCCAAACCAAACCATTCTGTGCCCATTGCTGAAAATACATCAGTTGGACTTGATGATCTTAAAGGTCTTTTCCAACCCAAACGATTCTTTCATTCTATAAAAGGCAAATGACTCTCCATTAAAAACACATTTTTAACATTGAAATGTGTATATTGAAGATTCAGTGAGATTTCAGTAAAAGCCATTAGATTTTAGCATTGGAGGTGTTTCATTTGACTTTTTTAACAATTGCTGTAGGTCATTTTGGAGGAAGCAGCTCCTGTTTTTACCACATGTAAAAAAAGAAAAAGGTGGTCATGTGTGTCAACCAGGGATGGTAAATACAAACAGTGAAAATCCTGAAGACCTGTCAATTTAAATCCTTTTGTCATTCACAGTTCTTACCTATAATTACACATTTTATTTGTTTAAACTGCTGGTGGACAGCAAGTAATAATCTAAGTAATAATTAATTTTCTGCACTGACATAATGCAGAAAGCTCAGGAGAGTAGTGGCACATCACGGTGATTTTTCTACATTCTTTGGGAAGAAATTATTGTATCAGAGACTGGGATTTATTTTTAGGTAGTAAAACCTACTTCCACGTTTGGGTGTATTGGGGAAAAATGGGATTGCAGTGGTAATTAAAACATCCTGATAGAAAAGTCACTGGGCTTGGTGAACCATAATGTTTTCTTTCTCTTAGACCAGGTTGTTCTGTGGGTGACTTGAGCATCTTGACCACAGTGCTGAGAAATGTTCCAAGGGGGTTCTTTTCATCCACATCCACAGAATCCATGTTTGAGCTGCCTGTGTGGAGCCCTTTCTACAGACCTGAGAGGAGAAGTTGTGTTAGAAGGGACCAAGTCCAACCCCCCTGCCATGAGCAGGGAAACCTTCCATTAGATCTGGGGAGGCATCCACTGCTGCACTGGTCCCACGAAGCATCCAAAGTCCTTTTGGCTCCTGTTGGAGGGAGGAAACAGCCAATGTAAACTTCCAGGAAAGAGGGATGTTTGCAGTCATGTAGCTCTTCTGAACAAACCAAAGGTCTGTTTAAAACAAGGCTCCTGGATTTAGTGGGGGATTTCATGGAAATCCCTGGGGATATTTGGCACCATCCTCCAGCTCCCTGTTTTCTGTTTGGTTTTACTCCTGGCAGAGTTCTTGCTGTGAACATTTGTGGGTTTTGTCAGCCCCAATGTGGGCTCACAGTCTGGGTCTCACTGCCCCCCCCACGGCTGGCTAGAGCTGGCAAAGCTGTTTCCAGCATCAGATTTGAGGTTTTGCATCGGAGCTGCGTGACTGTGGTAGAATAATGGAATTTTTAAGGTTGGAAAAGACCTCTAAGATCATTGAGTCCAACCAGCACTGCCAGATCCACCACTAACCCAAATCCCCAGGTGCCACATCCACATGGCTTTTAAATCACTCCAGTAATGGTGACTCCACCACTGCCTTGGGCAACCTGTGCCAAAGCCTGACCACCCTCTCAGGGAAGAATTTTTCCCTAATATCCAGTCTAAACCTCCTCTGGTGCAACCTGAGGCCTTTTCCTCTTGTCCTGTCCCTTGTTCCCTGGGAGCAGAGCCCGAACACCCCTGGCTCTCCCCTCCTGTCAGGGAGTTGCAGAGAGCCAGCAAGTCCCCCCTTTGGAAGGGGGAGAGCCTCCTTTTCTCCAGGCTGAGCCCCCCAGCTCCTCAAGGGATTTATTCCCTGGTGATCACTGTCCACAGCAACAAAATAAACAGCAAAAGAGAAGCAAACTTCCATCGAGATCATAGAAGTGAGTATCCAGCTGCTTTAATTCTGGGAGGACCATCTCCCATGAGGCTGCTGTTACATTTTTATCATCAAAGATGGGTTTTGCTCTATTACACAGCTCCAGGCAGAGCTACAAATACATCCTCCATCACCTGGAGCCTTTGGGGAGCAGCACTGAGCCAGCTGGGAACGGGGCGCGCTCATCCAGCAACGGCACCGGCAGGACAGAGCCAAGGATAAATCCTAATTCGAGTGGAAATGAAATGCCAGACCAAAAATGAACAGAAAATGTGAAATGGATTTTCAAGTGCAAGCAGTTAAATCTCCGCTAGCTGGTTTGGATCTGTTTGTTCAGGGGGTGGAGGGTTAAATTTTTTTTTTTTTTTAAAGAACGTCCCTACATAGTTCAACAGAATTTCACTGCAGTCCTCAGAAATGCTTGTTTGTCCTGAATTTTCCACTTTCTGCTGGAAAACCAGGTATTTTAGAAAAGTCAGCCTGGAAACTCTGCCAATGAACATGCCTGATGTTGGTTGTTCTTATGGAGCTCGGAACACCAGAGAAGGAGGATTTCACTGGAGAAATATCCAGTCTGTGGGTTGGATTTGAAAGGCTCCAACTATTGACCCATCAGGCTCTGCTGTGTCTGAGTCTGTTGTGATGTTCCATTGCATTATTTGACATTAAAAAACAATCCCTTTACATGCAATTTTTGTGGACAAGAAAGTCACGTTTTAAAAGTAGAACATGAAAACCAACAGCAGGTGATGGAATCTGCAACAGAGAATAATCCTGAATATTTCTGCATGTGGCATTTTGCCCAGTTACCTCTGTTGCTGCTGTTGCTTCCATATCTACCCCAGAGCTGATCCTTGCTGGAAAGATGCAGCTAGAACCCAAGAAAAAAGGGCCTCAAATGATGGGCAGTCTGTTAACAAACTGTTGGACTTCTGAGGGAGTGCCGGATCCGCAGGAAGCTCGGCATTTATTCAGAGCAAGAACATTGGTGCTAAAATTAAACTGAAGAATATTTTCTTTGGTGTTCCCGGCATTTGCTCCATAATATAATTTTGCTGTGAAGGGAAACAGCGACGTGACACAGCCCAGCCAGTAAAACCAACTCAAAAAGCTGTGTTTGCCTTTGCAGCATCGTGTTGCCCCACCAGGCAGGAGCTGAGGAGGGGGATGACAGGAAGGTTGTGGGAGGAAAGTGCTCTTCCTGTGGTGTTTCATTTTGGTTTGGGTTGGAGGGGACCTTAAAGACCACCTCATTTCACCCCTATGCTGTGGGCAGGGACACCTTCCCCTAGACCAGGTTGCTCCAAGCCACTTCCAGCCTGGCCTTGAACACTTCCAGGGATATTTTGCATACCCTCCTCCCCCATTCCTGGCAAAGAGATCTTGCTGCCCTTTGCCTGTCATCAATCCATGTCCACTCATGTTATTTGGGATTTGGAGAGCTTTCTTTGGCTGTGCTTTAAATCTCAGTGACAAGCAGCCCCTCAGATGCTGATCCATGTGTCACACAGCAGAGAGCAGCAGATATTTTCAAGTAAATGGTGTAAATCCAATTGCTGCCTTTCACAGCAGCAGCTTTAACTTGTTTTGTTGTGTTTTCAGGGTAGGTAGGGGTCAGATTAGAAGGTCTGTTTGCAGCACCACCTCTGGCAACTTTATGTCAAGTATTTGGCAGTGCAGTGTGACAGCAAGTGTTTTGTGGCAATGCAACTCTAATTAAGATGTTCATCTCCATCAGGGAAGAAAGGTGACTCCTCTCGGCTTCTGGGGATGTCCCATGTCTCCATTTTCCATGGCAAACCTGGTCCATCCTTGGGGTAGCTGTGCTGGTGTTGCTTAGGAAGCCATCAGTTCCCCAATGTCCATCACTGAGGATTTGCATCCATCTAAAGAGGAGTTCCTGTGGCCTGCTTGGGATTGCATTCCCTGATTAGAATCCTCATAACTGTTGGTTTTAATGTCTCCCTTTGTTGCTGCAGCAGTGAGCAGGGCCACCAGACTCAAAGGTTTGCTTTGAAGAAGGTGTAAGTCACCTTCTTGGGCATCATGCTCTGTCCCTGACCTCTGTCATTGTCACCAACTCCGATGGTGGCAACTTAGTTACTCCAGCTGAGTTTCTTCCCTTGTATAGGCAGTAAAAGAAACAGGGAATGGGTTTGGGTTTAGTGGTTGGACTTGATGATCTTAGAGGTCTTTTCCAACTCGAATGATTGTAGGATTCTGTGGAGTGGGAGAGTCAAGATGGATCTGTCACCCTTGTCTGCTCAGGGACAGCTGTGTTTGGACAAGCTTTCCCCTCTCAAAGGTCTTCTGACTGTGAAATGCTCTCAGCTCCCAGCTGTGTTGGTCACGGAGTGTCCCAGTTTGGTGGTCCTGGCTGGCTAATCCAAGGAGAAAATGAAAGCAGTGAGAGCTGCTCGTATGTCTCATGGAGTTCTTTGACGGAGAACAGCAGACCTGGCTTCTCCCTCCTCCCAGCTGACACTAAACGTGCTCAGCTCAATGCTGCCATCCAAATTTAATAGCAAATAATTTACTTAAGGGCAGGCAAAACACAAATACCGACCCAGGCTGCGAAAAGAGCCACTTGATTCTGACTCAATTGGACACGAATGGCAGGGAAAATTTGCAGGAATAGTTTCAAGCCATGTGTTGCCAGGGAACAGTTCGGTCTACAAATTGCATTATCAATATCTCAGGGTAATAACGGTGAGAAGCAATCGAGGGGAGAGATGCAGGGACACGGCTGCTGTTCCCATCTTCCTGGTGTGTGAATCCAAAGCTGCCCTCGGCTTAGGAACAGAATGGAGAGACCTAAAGATCGCCCTGGTCCCTGGCAGGTAGTTTGTGTTGGAAATGGGATGCAGGTCCACGTGAGCCTGGAGACTTGTGTTATGCATCTGTTTTTACATTCTTGAAAACATAATTATGGGCTCACCTCCTACAGCCTACCCAGGTAAATCCCGCTGAAGTTTTACCGAATTTCAGGGAGCAAAGGCTGGAGGAGCCCATTGCCATGAGATCCTGTGTCCTTGCTCTGTGGAGATATTGAAGGAAAGCTGGGGCAGGGCAAAACTGCTGCCTCCACTTCCAGTTTCATCCCTAAAACGTGAGACCTCACCGAGGAGGTTAAAATTCAGATCCCATCTGCAGAAAACCCCTCAGACCTCGGGGATCCTCCGTCCTCACGGAGCAGCAAGTCCTTCTGAACAAGATTTAGTATTTTGGGAGCCTGTAATCAATTTTGCTGGTTATTCTGGGTAATAGAATTAAATTGCTCGTGATTCACTCTTCCAACTGACGCACTGTGATTCCAGGGGCTGATAAATCTCGGGCTGTATTTCCAGGGCACGGGAAGGATGTCCGTAGGCTGTGATGTTGCCATCCATCGCCTCTGTGGGCTCAGCTGTTATTTGAAGATCACATTCAAGCCATGTCCTGGCTTGATGTTAATAGCAGGATGGATCTACGTCGCTCTTCTGCTTCTTGAGCTGTTAATGATACACTGGGTCAGCGCAGATGGTTTGAGAGGGTGCAATTCGTCATCTCTAACTTTAAGCTCTGAGCCCAGTCCTAAATGATCTGGTTTTGTAGTCAATGGAGGAAAAATAGGTGTCTTCTGTGCATGATTGCTATTTACTGTGACAGCCTTTCAGCAGCTGTCAGTGCAGAAATTCCTCCTGAAACACCTTTTAGATGGCTGCATCCGTCCCAGTGAAGACTGCCCAGGGTTTCTTCATCCTTACCCAGCTTGGCACGGAGAGCTTTCTTTCAGGAGCTCACTCTTCAAACTCTGAGGAACATCTTGGACACTCAGGCAATGATGCTCCAGCCCTTCCCACTCGGTCCCGCTCCCCGTCACTGAAACCACAAGGAAGCCCAACTGACTTAAAAGAGTGAAGGAACTGGAGCTTGAACACAAACCCACCCCATCCTGTCCCTCTTTGATATTTTCCCTAATTTCAAAGATGAGAGAGGCCTCTGATGGGCTTTCTCATGGACCACACACATGTGTGTCCCCACCTTGGCACCTGGCAGCATCCCCTGGCTCTCACAGGGATGCCCTGGTACCCTCCAGGGGGTGCACAGGGCTCCCACCTTCTCTAGACCTTATTGTAGATCTCCAAATAATTCAAGTTACAGTCTCAGGAATTTTTGCACTCCCTGTTTTGTTGATCTTTAGGAATCTCTTGTCTTTGAACAGTGAGAATAACCCCCAAGATCTGAGTGATCACAGGAAAGGCAAAGAGGACAGATTCCCTCTAGGAAGGGGTCTGGAGCACAGGTCTGATGAGGAGCAGCTGAGGGAGCTGGGGGGGCTCAGCCTTCAGAAAAGGAGGCTCAGGGGGGACCTTCTGGCTCTGCAACTCCCTGACAGGAGGGTGGAGCCCAGTGAGGATGTTTGGGCTCTGCTCCCAGGGAACAAGGGACAGGATGAGAGGAAACTGCCTCAAGTTGCACCAGGGGAATTTTAGGTTGCCTATCAGGGAAAATTTCTTCATGGAGAGGGTGGTTGGGCATTGCAACAGGCTGCCCAAGACAGTGGTGGAGTTACCATCCCTGGAAGTGTTCAAAAAACATGTGGATGTGGCACTTAGGGACATGGGTTAGTGATGGCATTGGCAGTGCTGGATTAATGGTTGGACTTGATGATCTTAGAGGTCATTTCCAAACTTAATTATTCTATGATTCTTCTGTTTTATACCTGCATTTTTTTTAAATATATATTGAGAAATAGCGAAGCAAAATTTCTTTGGGAAGGTGTAGTGAGAACATGGGGTGTAATTAATAGGGAACTATCAATAAAATATCATAATAAGATCCTTAACCAAAAAAAAAAAAAATGACCAAGCATTAGTGTTTCTGTTTACCCAGCCCTTGTGGGGTTGTGTTTCGGGGGGAGAGGATATGACCAAGGCTGGAAACTGGGCTGTGTCATAACACAGGCTGACACACACCTACATTATCTAAACCTAATAACTCCATGTTGGCAAATGCTGTCAACAGAAATGCCGCCATCGGCTCCCGTGTGTGCAACCTGTGCTCAAACATTCCCAGAAGAAGTGGTTTTCTGCTCAGCCACAGAGTGATCACACTGCAAAATAAGCTTCAAACTGCCCTTCTCGCCCCATAAATAGGAGAAAAATTGCAACCAGCTCCCACAGCAGCTGAGTTCAGGTTGTTATAAAGTCTGGGTTGGCTCCGAAGGGAGCTTATCTTCTTCTTTTCCAAGAAAATAAAGAGAGCAAAGACCAGGGAGTGCCAAGACACTTAGATGCCCTTTCCTAACCCCTTTTTCTGTATGGATGATTAGGTCTCAGTGGTTTGTAGCTCCTCAGAGACTCTCCCCAGCTCTCTGAACCGTGTCAGCTCCGTCTGGATCCAAACGGAAGCAGAAGCCGTTCAGCAGAAGCCCGTGAATGTAAGTAAGGGGCTTACAACTCCTTTGGTAAGGGAGCTCATCTACTTCACACAGAGGATTTGGACATCATCAGAGAACTGTGAAATGATGTGAGGCACCCAGGGGTGCCTGGGGAGGAACAGGGATGCAGTTCAGGTCTCCAAATCCTCTGGTACAGCAGTTTCTGTTCCCGATCGGAGCCAGGGGCAATAAAACCGAGTAAAGCCTGGCTGGCTTCAGGCCAGCGCCTGGATTTCACCTGAGTCATCCTGACTCTTCTGCTAAAACCTGTGATCAGAAAATAAATGATAAATGTGGAGCATGTTACAGCTGCCGGGGTGTTTTTTTCTTTTTCCTCTCTCTTTTTTTTGTTTTTGTGCTTGTTGTGGTTAAATGCAGCTCTTGTCTCAGGAGTAAAGCCAGTGAGTCACACACCACACCCCATCCTCCAACAGCTCCTTCCCTTCCTTATCTCCCCAGCAATTTACCATTTCCTAGGCACAAGGCAGGCAGAATTTGTCCCTGCTGCCTTATGGACAGAGTGTGAAAGGAGAGGGCTTTGTGGCTCCTTTAGCATCTTGGCCATTTATTTTGATGGCTGTTTATTTAGTCCCCCTGCTCATGCTTGGGGTGACGGGTGATGGAGCATTCACCCCACGCTCAGCTGAACCTTTAGACTCAGTTTCTGGCTCATAAAACCCCGGAACAACTCCAGCTGGAGGGGACCTGTGTTCCAAACATCTGCCCCAGCTTTTATTTGTTCACCAACACTTGAAGCCAACATGGGGCAGGGGCAGAAGGGGCTGTTGGCAAAGATGAGCTGTGGCTGTGTCTGCTGGATTTGTCCCCAAAGTGCCCAGAGCATGCAGGATGCTAAAACCACCTTTTGGGGTGATGCCACAACAAGATCCCCATGAAAACCCAAAAATATTTAGTCTTGGTCATCAGCAAAGGCACATTTCCAGAGTCACAGGTGGGAATGTGAAAACACTGGGACACACCAGCCCTGCAGCAGGAAGGGGTCTGCAGAGGTCACGGGTTTGAAGGGACAGAAGCCCAGCTGGGATAAGGTGGTGGGTGGGAATGGTCACAAAGGAGGACCAGTCCACTCTTGGGGTCATTCTGGTGGCTGCATCCCGACACCAGTGACCCACAGCCTCCCACAATGGTGGTGATGGCATTTCAACAGTGCCAGGGAGAGAGAATGGGTGGGATGTGCCAGCATCACCCTGGTGGGAAAACAGCTGTCTCTTGGACTTTGAGGGGATGAGGAGACAATGGAGGCTGATGCTGGGAGCTGCCATGCAGAGCACGGACCTGCATCCAGCTGGACCCTCCCCATCCGTGCCCTTGCTTTTCCCCTCAGACTTTGCCCACACTGAAGGGGGCACCCTACAGAGGTTTGGGGGCAGCCCCCCCATGCTCCCATCGCCCACCTCAGGCCAGGGGATCACCCCATGCCCCCAACCCATGCCCCAACCCCCTTGTACCCCCAGCCTGGAGGATCCCCCTGTATCCCCAACCCATGACTTGGCCCCGGGGNNNNCCGGGGAGGTCCCTCTGGACCCCCCCTACCCCCACCCCTCACCCACACCTCAACACGCGGGATGTCCCTGCACCTCCGCAACCCGGGAGATCCCCTCGTATCCCCCCTGTATCCCAAACCCGGGTATCAGCCCGGAGGATCCCCTCGGACCTCCAGCCCTCCTCTCAGCCCCAGGATTGCCCAGGGAATCCCCNTCGGTGCCCGCACATCGGTGCCGGTGCCCGGCCCATGGAGGGGGCGCGGGGCTGCAATGGGTACGCGCGGCAGGAGCGGCCGCCGCCCCAGCATCCAGCCCCGCCGGGCGCGGAGAAGCCGCGGGTCCCCCCGGGCGGGGATGGGTGGCGGGGGGAGCGGCCCCGCAGCGAGGGGGACAACGAGCTGAGCCTGCCCGGGCTGGCGGCCGCCTACACCTCCATCCTGCGGGCGCTCGGAGAGGACCCGCAGCGGCAGGGGCTGCTCAAGACGCCCTGGAGGGCGGCCACGGCCATGCAGTTCTTCACCAAGGGATACCAGGAGACCATCGCGGGTAGGGAGCGCTCCACGGGGCGGGACGGGGGATGGAGCTTCTCGCTTGGTACCAGCCGAGGTGCTGCGTCTCCTGCTTGGTTGCTTGAAACGGGCTCCATCGCTGCCCTGTCGCTGCACCGCCCGTCACTAAGTCAGCAATGTGTGTTAGAAACACCTGTGCCCCGCGGCCTCGCTGTTCCCTCCCTCCCCAAATTTCTCGTTCGTTTGGTATTTTTTTATTATTTTTTTTTTTCCCCCTCTATTAAACTTTATGCTGGTAAAGTTCCCGTTCTGCCCTAAACTTCCACGCCTTTGTTTTGGGCGAGCAGTGCAAGTGCTCGTGCTTTTGCTTTCCCTTCTCTGCTGTGAACTTCTCAAGCTCTGGCATGGAAACTTGCGGATGGTGCCTTCCTCCATCCCCGTCCGAGCGAGGCTGTGTTTACGATAGGGTAGGATTATTTGTTTCTTTCAGCAGACGTAAGTGGTGTGAATTGTCTCGCAAAAGGTCCGGGTTTGCTGATGCTTTTAGTCAGGTGAGGTTTTTCAGAAGTGGCAGCGAAACTTAAGGAGGCGAGGTCAGGAGAAAGGAGGAGCTCAGAGAGATCCCTGCCCCATCTCAGGGTCCCGGCAGCACATGCATGTGTGGAGAGGAGCCCCAGGGTCACATCTCTGCCCCAAAGGAGAGTCTTTGCTTGCTGACTGAGGGCACGCGGAGAAGAATTAGGTGGGAGGTGTTCTCCCTGTCACCAAAAACTCCACAGTTGTCTCTTGGGTTTCAAAGCAGGGTCAATACTGCTTGGAAATGTTGTTTTTACATCACTTTGCCTCTTCTCAGCCTCTTGGCTGTGGACTGTGGCCAGTACAAACAATAAAAAAAGGGCTTGGGAAGCTTGGGAGTTCCCCCTTCCCCTTATTACAGTAAAAGGCAGGTTCCTGTCAGTAAGGGATGCAAATACTGTCAGCAAGGATCTCTGAGTGTGAACGAGGTCCTGTTCTGCTCTCAGAGCACAGCACTGGGGTGCTGAGCCTGCCCCAGAGCTGCATCAGGGTGTTGGGGCTGAATGCAAGGGCTGAGCTGTGCTGATGGATGGCATCAGGGAGCTTCTGCTGACACCTCAGCCCTTTTCTAAGTGCTCTGTGCTTCCAGTTACAGGTTTTTGTGTTTAGTTTCTTTTTCACTTCTCGTCTGTTGGCTCTTATGAAATCAGATTACATATAACTTCCAACATTCACTTACTCATGGCCAGCTGGTACTCTCCTGCCAGTGTTGTGTCCTGGCTTCCCCCAGGAGTAGCATTTCTGCCTTGGAAGCTGTTTTGCCTTTCAGATCAAACCAGGATTTTGGGGTCACATCTGGAAATAGGCTCTGGGCTGCAGTGGCCATCCTTGTTCCTCTCTTCCTTTGGTCCTGCTGCACGGGTGTGCTTGAGGTGAGGTTTCATCAGGGTCTCGTGGAATGATCATTTGTCTGGTGAGAGTAACTCTCCTCGTTTTACTGCTGTAAAACACAGGAGGTCTCTCAGCCATCCTGTCCTTCTCCAGCAGAAGGAATTTCTTAGTGGCAGTACGAGCATGAATTTCTGTGCTGAACCTGGATGAGGTTGCTGCCCTTCTTAAGCCCTCCCTTACCTTGCTGCCAGTTTTGCAATCACACGTTACCTTTAGTTATTAAAAAAACTTTTTTCTGCTCCGACGTGGATTTTCTGGGATCTCAATGGTCTCTCCTGATCCCATATACATTTCACTAAGCAGAGTAGTTCTGGATACTCCCCTCCTCTGAATATGTGTACCTAGGAGAGGGCTGTATTATGTCCAAGAGCTGTATTATGCCCATCACTGCAGGGAGCTCTACTCTTGGACTGCTTTTTTCTTTTCTTTTTAGGAAATGATGTGAAGCTGTGTTCTTAACATGCCTTCCTGTGTCAGGTGGGGAATCCTTTCACTTCCCTTTCACTCATCTCTTCTTGCAGGATGCTCAGCTTCCAGTTGTCCCACTCTTCCTTGCTGAAAGGAAAGAAGAGCTGTAGCTGAAAGACAAGTCCAGAACAACTAACAAAGCAACTAGTGGATGAGGAGCTGGTTGGGAGAGTCAATAGGGAAGGAAATTCTGCTTGGGAGAGTTTTAAATACCTCATGAAAGTTAGAGCCAACAAGTACAAAGTGTTTTGGACACAAGACTAGCTGTGGGACTGCTGCTGTATCTGCTGCAGCATCTTGGTGTGCTGTTCCCTTGGTTATACTAATTCAGTATCTGCCTGGCCAGGCTGTGAACTGGAGTGTAAAAGGAGAACCAACCTAAAATAACCCAAACCTCCCCCCCAGAACACCAGAAAGCAGCCCTGACCTCTTGTTTTCACAGGTTTATTTTACGGCTTTTTGAGCTCCTCACATGGAACTGTCTGGATAGGCAGAGGTTAAAATAAGGGACAGTTACAACAGCTGCCAGCTCCAGCTCTCCATGAAAGGTTTCTCAGGCAGAAGCTCCTTGCTGGTGGTTGTACAAGCACATGGCCAGAGGCAAAGTGTGTTGCAACAGGCACCCAGCTCCCAAACCTTGCCAGGGTGTGAAGGTGCTGCCAGGAAAGAGTGACATGAATGAACAAGGGCAGTGAAATTAAGTACGGCTACAGGCTTTAAAATCAGCCTTCTGACCTTGTCTGCTTGAGCATCTGCCTTAGGGAGGCAGGAGATGGTGTTTTCATTTCCCATAAAGGAACAGAAAGGAAGATGTAATAGATAAACATCCAGATTATAGAATCATTAAGGTAGGAAAAGACCTCTGAGCACTAACCACGTCCCTGAGTGCCACATCCACACAGCTTTTAAATCCCTCCAGGGATGATGACTCCACCATTGCCCTGGGCAGCCTGACCACCCTTTCCATGAAGAAACCTTTTCCCAATATCCAGTCTAAAACTCCCCTGGTGCAACCTGAGGCAGTTTCCTTGTGTCCCTTGTTCCCTGGGAGCAGAGCCTGACCCCCACTTGGTTCCCCCCTCCTGTCAGGGAGTTGCAGAGCCAGAAGGTCCCCCCTGAGCCTCCTTTTCTCCAGGCTGAGCCCCCCCAGCTCCCTCAGCTGCTCCTATTCAGAACTGTGCTCCAGACCCTTCCCAGCTCCACTGCCCTTCTGGGAAGTGCAAAGTTGCAAGTGCACTGCCTGAGGTCTGCAGTGCTTGTCTTAAGCCTCACTTGCTGTATTATTGTGGAGGGTTGGGCCCCTTCCTGCCCAAAACATTCCGTGGTCTCTTTTATTTACGGTATGTCCAAGAACATAATACATTTGGGGCATGGTTAAACGTGCTGGTCACTTGATCTCCTTTCCTGGGTGTTGTCACTTTGCTCCCATGACACCTGATTGTACTTGTATTTTTTTGTACTTCCCATAGCTTAACTTTGTAGTACTGCAGGGAAGGCTACATCTAAATTCTGTCCCTTCTCTCCATTCAGATTTATGTGAGCAGCAGAGAAGCTGATTCTGCTTTCCACTGTGTGTGTATTTTCCTGGTTGTTTTTGATAGTGCAGAGTAACAGTGTTCCTGTGTTACTCGTTATTCATCTTTGCTATCTGTGTTCTGCAGCTGCTCAGTATTGTATGTCAGAGCCATTAGTGGAGTTTACTTGGTGAATATCTAAATCAGGCTCTTTCTATTCATTCTAGATTGTCTCTTGTTAATCCTGGCTTTACTAAAGGCCTCATCCTCTTGCTTTGACACAACGTATTCAAGTGTGTTGTTCTCACTTCTGTTGTACCAGTCATCAGACTTTGATTGGAGTAGCAGGGATGCCTCTGGTGATTTCAAGTAAAATCCACCTTGGGACCAGATTAAAAATACTGACAGTTCAGTACAGGCACTTGGCCACTAGACTAACAGTGGTTGCAACAGAAACCTCTTAGTGTGCTGGTAAGGATGGCAGAGCAGTAAATTACCCAAAAAAACTCTTTTCAACTTCATGCAGTGCTTCTGCATGAGCATCCAAGAACACGTTTTCTTTCCCAGGATCAGATCTATCAGCTTCTTACTTCTGGGAGTAAATGATATTTCAAAATAATAGGAATTTCAAATTCCTGTCCTCTTGGTTAATGAAGGTCAACAGCAGCACTGTGACAGCCAGGTGCCTTTAGCTTTCTTATTGCTGGTTCAGGCCATTACCTGCCACACAAAGATTAAACCTGGAGAGATTTGTCCCTTCTTTTGCTAAAGGCTGAATGTCATGCTCAGAGGTGCTGTCTGTGTATAAACACTACAAGGCACAAGTGTGTGCTAATGAGTGAATAAATGGGAATACAAGGTTGCAGACAGCACTAACTTGGAACTGAAGCTGAAGGCTTCAGAACCAGTCTTGCTAAGCAGAACTACATGGCAAATTACCAAAACTCTGTCCATTACAGTGTCAACCATGCTTTGAAAAGTAAATCATAAAGGAGTTGGTTTGGATTGTGCAATCCTGTAGGAAACACAAGGCAGAGGGTTGAATGAGCTGCCTGCATCTGCAGGAGGAAGTTAACTTATTTTCCTCCTCCATAAACACTCCAAGCAAAACAGCATGTTCACTAAACAGTGTCCTGCTGGTGGTGGTGGGAGCTGATACCAGAGAAGTCTCCCAGCCCTTACCCATGTGAGCATGTCAGCTCTCCACATGTTGGCAGCTTCAGCTGCCCTTTTCAGTGTGTTTGACAGGCAAATGAAAATCAGAAATGCTGGGAGGGGATAACTTTGCTTTCTGAACCTCTGTGGCTTGAAAGGCTGCACGTTATTTTCCTGGAAGCGAAGTGACTCTGCTGAGCAGCTTTTATTTTAAAGCAAATAACAACTACTTAGATCTCTTCCTCACTAGTTTACATGCTTTTCCTGTGTTGAGATAATTCAGCCTTAATGTTCCTTTCTCCACCTTGTCCATGTGGATTTGGTGCTTTTTACAGACAGCAGTGGTGCAAGCTGATGACTTTTTCCAGGCCAGCTCCTTTTCCTGCGGTGAGAGGTGCTGAGCATCGCTGTGTCAGAACACACAGGCAGTGCCTTAAAGCAAACAAGGCTGTTTGATCAGCAGCACTGCCCTTTGCTGAGGGCTGGTGAGGTGTATACCCTTTCCTGGAATCGAGGTGCTGCAGGTTCACAGAATTGCAGAATATGCTGAGTTGGATGAATGCAACCTACTAACAACTGGAATATCAGCATTACTGCGGTGCAGCCATGGCTTGATTCCTGTAAACCAGGGCGTGGGAGATAAAGGGTCGTTCAGAGGAAGGTTTTTTGGGGTTTCTTTCCTCCTCTGCCCCCACATAAGTGAAGCCTACCTTGCTGAAACATGTACTAAATGCAGTGAAACTTCTGCTGGGAACTGGGACTTTCCAGGATCATCTCCTCTGCCTGTTAATGCTCAAGTAACACTAAGCTTGTTTGGGGTTTTGTTGGGAATTTATTAAATGTCGTAACCTCTTGGATCTGAACTGTTACAGCCTTCTGAGATTTCATGTTGCCCTTCCAAAGTGTTGTTTCACCTTCTCAGATTTTTCCTTTCCGTTTCAGAAAGAAGTGTCGATGAGCCCCTTCTGTGACATGAGACACTGAAGTGGTTATTGGAATCCTGATACATTTTAATGAGCATCCCCATAATGCTGCTTTCCCTCACATTAATAAACCTCCTGTCAGAGGGCAACTTCTAGAACCTAATCTTGGCTTCATCTGCCTGCAATAGCTGGTGCCTTATGAATAGACTCGAGTCTCTCCCTGCCATGTGGAAAGTGTCTTACAGGGAAATAAACAAATCTGGATAAGTCATGGCCAGAATTAGCTGAATATCAATAAAGCTTTTCCCCTTATCTTTGCTTCTGTGAAATGTCCCTTGAATCACACATCTGCTTCACCCTCCTTCTGGTAACTGAGGGATTAAGCTTTGCTTCTGAAGCAAATGTTCCTGTCTGGAGTTCAGTGTCTGTTTGTAGTCCTTTGGTGATGAAATCTGAAATAATAGGCATAAACTTGTAAATTCTTTTGCGTCTGAGGTTTCTCTTGGTTCCTGTTAGGAAGGTGTGTTATGGAAAGGAAGCCACACACTGCTCATCTATTTTTCTCTGCAGCTTTTGAACTCTATTGCCTATTTAAATAGTCATGTGGCCTTTTAGGCTGTGCTTCTTTCTAGGGCTCTTCAAGTCTTCTTGAAGCAAATGACATACCCAGACCACTCCTTTTCTCAGCAACCTGAAATCATTAGCTTTCTTCAGCAGTAAAAACTCTTTATATTAATGTTTTTGTAGCCTGATCCTTTTCTCTCTATGCATAATAAATTCCTGGTACCCTTTTTATATTCAAAGGCTACAATAATTTTCTGCTTTCTTCTCTGGAATATTTTCCCTAACTACTGTTACCTGTAGTGTCATCACATGAATAAATAAAAGATAATTAGTTTTGACTCTACATCTTACTGCTTACCCAGCAGTAGCTGAAAGCTTTTTACAGTAATTTCCTTCCAGATTTAATCCCGACCCTGAAGCCTGTTGGTTTCCCTGCCACACATTCAGCTGTTATCCCGTGTCTCCTGCTGACAATTACATCTGTTTTCAGCTGCAGAGGAACTCCTTGAGGGTCAATGTGGAGAGCAGAGGACAGTGGAGACAGCCTGGACCTGTGCATCAGGTGTCAGGAGAACCTTGTGCCTTATTTCTCTACCAGGATGGATGAGCCCGAGGAACGATGTCAGGGAATTTCTGAGCCTGCCTTCATCCTGTTGGCACTGAACAGTCCACAGTTTGACTCCTCTCTAAAGTGCAGCAGTGAGGCAACTTAACACCACGGGGAAGTACTTTAACTCCTAGTGAGAGCAACCTACAGCACTTCACTCTTCTGACTCTCAGGCACAGTAACGAGGGTAGATCTGAAGTGCTGTGAAGCTGCTGCAGTGCTGCCATCCTTCATCCCCTTCACCTCCTGAGCTGTATTCTGGGTGGGCTCTGGCTTCTTTGGTTGCCAGAGGTGCTTTTGCTTTCCTGTGTCACATTAAAGCCATGCAAATAGTTTCTATAGCAACAGGTATCTTTGCTTAGCTCTGACGCAAAATCCTGAAAGGTCTTTCTCATTCTGTCTTCATCCAATTCTGATTTTTCCTTTTATCAACTCTTTTTCTGTGAAGATAAAGGGCAAAAAATTAATTCTGCTCTGTTTCAAGAGTTAACTTGCAGCACAGGTGACTGTTCAGTGTTAAGAACCCACTGAAGTTTGTATACCAGGAAATGAACTTTGAGATGAAGGAAAAATCAGCTGGAATAATCTAGGGAGCATCCTGGCTGTACAAAACAAGAAATCAAGCTGGTGAAGCAGAGTAGAATAAAAGAATGGGAAAAGGGGCATGAATTTGTCACCAGCTTTGCTTCTGGCTTGGTTAATCTGAGGCTGTTTCCCCTTCTGCCCTGTCAGCTCTGTTAAACTCCCCAGAACATACGCTGCAGCATAAAGGCTGAACTTGTCGGGGGCCTGTTTGATGCTGTTGCAAAAGGAATGACTTAAATAATAAAAGACAGACAAAGTTACCTAAAATAGTATTGTATCCCTGCACAAGGTGTTTGAGTCTCTGCCAGAGAAGTCTCTCCTGCGTAATGACTGCAAACAACTGCTGCAGTGGGACACAGGTAGAAACAACTGTGACAAGATGCTGTGTTAACTTTTCCTTTGTCATCACAGGGCTTGGATTCCAAAGGGAGAGGGATAGGGATAGGCAGGCTTCAAGCTATGCTTATTTTCAGAAGAGGCCTGTGAAGTTTGAGCAGGAGAGACTGGAGCAGGATGGGGTGACTGGGTCTCTCTTGACACCGTGGCCCTTTACTCAGGTGGTGGCCCTTCAGTCTCACATTTTGTTTTACCTTCGTCTCCTCCCTCACCTGGCAGCTGTGGAGGGGTTATTGGAGGGGCTAACACTGAGCTGTGCTCTTCCTTTGTGGGCCCTGGAGTAACCAGGAGCAACTGGTGCTGACAAAATCAGCACACCTTGCTTGCAGGCACAACTGCAGAGGTTGGGCAGCTGAGCAGGGATCATCTGTGACCTGGCTGCATCTTCCTGCTAATATTAAATAAATCTGAGGTGCAAAAATGGAAAGAGTGCTATAAAATAGAACCATGAAATGCCTCACAGCTCTGTGGGGTTACGTTCTTGACACACAGATCAGTTTTCTTACACACCTCTAAAACTCCCTTGGCTGGGAGGGGGCACTGCCCTCACTGCTGTGACTCTGGGCTGTAGTTTAAGAGGGGATGTGCAAGAAGGCTGGATGCCCTTTGTTCTCCTGCTTGGTTGTTTTAGCTGTTAGAAGGATGCATTTTGTTCGCCAAGTTGCCCATGTGGTAGTTCTCAGGTCACCCAAACTTCTCTTTGGCTGAGCTGTAAAGCAGGGCTAAGAGCTGTCTCCATGATCCCACACAGCTCTGCAGCATTCCAGGAGTAGAGAGTCAGGCTCTTTGGGGAAAGTTTGTAAGGATCTGTTACACATTTATTAATGTATAAAATATATATTATCTGCATATACATGAGACTTCATGGCTGAAGTGCCTCCTGCTGCAGCTTGGGCCTTGTGTTGTGTCACACGTTACCACGACTCTTAATGAGAATTTGGCTGTTTCTGGTTGTTCTGAACAATCCTTGCGAGTGTTCTGACGTAAATCCATATCTGGCATCAGGTCTGATATGCTCCTGGCCAGGCTGGTGTGAGCTGAGCTGGTGGTCTAATAACAGCAGCAGTCGCTCTGGAGATGCTTCGTGGATCTGTTTGGATTTTGTTTTAATAACGCTGGGCGCAGTAGCAGGTTTTGTAAAACCACTGTTTGCCTTTCTGCTGTAGAAATGGCACATCTGCAGAGTGCTGCAGGAGGCAGCTAAGAACCCAGATTCTGCCCTGTCTCCCCTTTCCTCTGAGCCTGCTCTGTTTTGTATTTTCACTATTCCTGTCTGAATTCATACACGAGTGCTCCCCATGTAACCAAAATCCTCTCCGGCAGCGTTTGGTGTAAACTAGACCCTGAAATTTGAAGAACAAAAAAACCTTGTGCCTTTACAGAGTTGCTTCCTGGCCTCTTTCATGCCCCCTATCCCTGCTCCCTGACCGGATCCAAAGCCTTCTGGGGCTCAGCCTCGCTGCCTTGCCAGGTTGCCAGCCCTTCCCGGGCAAGAACGCGCGTCGCAGGCGGCACGTCCTGCGCGCAGTTTCCAGGGTTACCTGTGTGGTGCTGATAGCACGGCAGGAAATTAAAATGCTCCGTGATGATGATGCCTTATCGACAGCAGATGGTGGCCATTAGGTGTGCGTGCGTGTCAGGGGGAGGCATCAAGGCAAGTAGAGCAGACACAACTATTAGATTTGTGTAATCGCCGCTGCGGGTGTTGAACTCCACTGCGCACGATGTAGGGCAGTCCCTGAGTGCCCTGGCTCCCCTTCTGGCCACAGCTTCCTGGAGGTAACTCCAAGGAGTCAGTGTGGCTTCAAGCTAACTGGTTTGCAGAGTCCTTTGTCCTTATCAGCCCGTCTGTACAGCTCGTTCTCTTCTTGCTTTCTCCCTCCACTCTCTCTCACGTGCAGCTTTTCTCTCTTGTGCTTCAAAAGACCTGGTCTCTTAACCTGAGATCATTCTGCTTTTAACCTCTGTGAGCATGGTCGAGGTACCTGCAGCCTTTGTGGAGACTGTAGTGTTGGGCTGTAACCTGTGTTGGGGTTGCTAAATGTGGAAAATCAACTGAGGATCTGTTCCACTGAGCTATGAGACTAGCAAAGTGTCACATTATACGTTCCTTTTCTTACTGAGCTGTCTCTTCTTCCTTCTATCTTTTTGGGTTTCTCCACCTCAGTTTTCTGTTAACTCTGAGGTGCAGAATGAGGCCAGATTGTACATATACCTGCCTGCTTTCAGCTCAGGACAGCAAATGTCTCCCCGGTCTGTGGGTACAGATCTGTATCTGACCTGTGTGTGCCTAAACAGCTGCTGCCTGGTGTGCTTCAGGATGAAATAAGAGTATTTTATTTGCATGCAAAGCCTCCTTGAAGGCAGTGATGCTGGTGTTGAAGTGTTTGAAGAAACCACTGTGATGGCTTAGCTTTTCTCCCACCTCAGGCTCAGCTTTGCTGTCGGGTGCACAACTAGAACCTCACTTCCAGATGTGCTCTCATGCTCAACACTGGCTTCATCAACTCTAGTCTTAGTTGTTCTTAAGCTGTCAGTAATTCTGCAAAGACCAGACTTGTTTTAACCTGAGCTCAAGCTATTCTTTAAATGAAACACTCCCTGCTGACTTCTGGTGCAGCGTGCAGGGAGCCTGACGCGTGTGATCACATGCAAACCAAAGCATACTTGTGACGTTACTCCTTATTTGCCTCCCATATCTGAACCCTAAAATCTGTAGCCCTGAGAGAGCTCTCCCTTGCCACAAGTTTTCTAGGGAACCCACTGTGCCTGTACACATATATTTTTTTTTTAATGCAAATGTTTGGTTTCAGATGTTCTGAATGACGCCATCTTCGACGAAGACCATGATGAGATGGTCATTGTGAAGGACATAGACATGTTCTCATTGTGTGAGCATCACCTCGTTCCCTTTGTTGGAAAGGTAACTCTTCCTCGTGAGACAAATGTGGGAATGCACAACAAAAGACCTAAAGTTCATGTAAAAGGCTTGGTAGCTGTAACTACAAAGCTTTTAAGGCCGTAAGTCTCCACTGCTCACAGCTACGGTTCTGGAAGTTAATCTTCAGAATACAAATAAGGAAGACCCCCTTAATGTGAGTTTTATTTGAATTTCAGCTCCTGAAATGTAACTCTGAACCTTTCCTACTCTAAGTAATCTAATGGTTTCTGACATTTCATATCAAAGCTCTTCTCCATGAAGCAGCAGCAAGCCTTGAGGGCAGACATCTTGATATTAAACCAGCTCACCCTGCACACTGGCTCTGTCATGGATTTAGCTCCTGGCTCAGAGCTATCTAGTGCACATTCATCTCTGAAACCCTCTGTGAGGGGAACAAACTCATTAGCAGCCCTGTTTTAATTACATGAGCCCAGCCAGGGAGAGGGTGGCCAAAACTGACTGGCAGGAGGCTGCTTAATTTGGGACTCCCATGAAAGGGGCTGGTGTTCCAGAGGGTGTTGGAATTGTGGTGCTGACAACTTGAAAAAGAAAATAAAGGGTCTGTAACTAACCTCTGTAAATGTGGTGAAGAGTTCTGGGTGGGTAGTCCCTGCTGCACATCTCAGCCTCTTCACTCCCTTGTCAGCATGGGAGGATGGAGCTTAGTTTGATCCATCTGTTGCCATTGAGTACTCACAGGCCCAAGAGTAGCAAGTGTCTGTAAAATTCATAAGTTCCAAGCAAACTGCCTCCCAAAAATAGAATACCCAAAGAGAAACCAGCCATTTTAGTTGAGTCAACTCAGTTTAATCTGCTTTCTTTTGTTACTGTCAGTGTTTTATACCGGAAAACGGGGTAACTTCTTTTTCTGTGCAAGCCTTCTGTTGTGCCTGTTATTCTTGGTTACACCTACTGTGTGTATTCTCTATTGCTCCTGTGGCAATGTGTGCATTGCTTTTACAGCCAGCTGTTTAGCTTGTGTGGTTTGGAGAAATCTCCTCACAAACACCGAATGGGTCCTGCTAAATGACTTGGCAACGCCTCTAAATATTCTCAGGCCAACCATTCCCCTGCTGGGTACATCATAGAGGCTGCAAACACTGACCAGCAGGTCTTGTGTTTGCAGTTCTGCCTGAAAGGAAATTAAGAAATTAGCAAGAAAAAACCCCACCAAACAACGAGGGGGGAACAGGATTCAACATTTATTACTAATTCATGTCTCTGGCTTTGTCTGAAATGTTTCATGTCCTTTCAGGTGTCAGTGGGTTGATTTACCCAACAGAAGTGATAGGAATAAACAAGTTAGCCAGGTAATCAGGAGCACTGTGGTACAGGCACAGGGTTCTGAGGTGGGGCCTCCAGGCACAGTGGTAATACAGGATCCCTCACTGACCTCCCCTGCTGTATCTTGGCTGAGTTTTCAAGTCTCTGGTACAGTGGCACAAATGCTGGTTTATAATCTAACTGGAGTTAGATTATATTAGATATTTGTATTAGAATCCACCCCCCACTGGAGTTCAGTAGCCTGTGTGGCTTTCTAAGTACAAGGAGCTCAATGCCTTTCCCCCACCCTCATATCTTTTCTGCTAAACTTATTCCAATGTAGTGCAACTATCTGTTGCAGTAGGAATGTCCAGCCAATCCATATTTGAGCAGGATGGAAATCGAGTTAATCATCAGTGATCTATGGTATTGCTAAAACAGGAAAAAATTCAATCAGTGAGTGCAGCCTGACTTTGGTGGCAAAATACATCTTGCCATTGGAACTCTCACTAAAAGTAAAGCACAGTCCCTCTTCCTTCCTCTCCCTAAATCCATTTTATCTCTTGAAAGAAAAGCATGTTCATTTTGGATGGATAGTGCTGTGCTGAACAATAGACTGCCTTTTGCCCCCAAATGTAGCAGTGCTCCCTGGCATTCCTGAGGCTTGGAACATAAGCCTTGACTCTTGAAGAGTTGTGATTTTTCTCCCCCTCGGAAAACTCACCTGTTCTTTGCCAGGATCTCACCAGGAATTTAGTCTCTGTTAACTCCACAGTTTCCCAGGCTTGCATGGTGGCACATTCCTCCCACATGCCAAGATTTCTGGACTGTTCCAGAGGTAGTTCTGGGGCAGATGCACATCTCATTGCCTGTGCATGGGTTTCATACTCATTTGGAGTTTGTTTTTGCTGCTGCTAATGGTTGTTCTCTTATGTCTAGGTACACATTGGGTATCTCCCTAACAAACAAGTGCTTGGCCTCAGCAAACTTGCCAGGTAAGTGTTCCTGTAATGAAAGTGATGCTAATTTGTAAAAAGGATTCCAGGCTGTGCTAACTGTGCTAATCTTCTTAATCTGGTCTTCCTCTAAAGCTCAGCCCACTCCATGTCCTGGATTTGGATTTAGACCAGTCCTCAGCATTGTTGTTTGTGGAGAGGACAGATAAGTCCTGGAGCTGTGAGTTGGTTCACACCAGTGACTGTGCCAGTGCAAAGCCTTGGTGTCTGCAGGGAGCACTGAGGCAAAGGACAAGAGAATTTGGCCCTGTTCTAAGGCAGACCACAAAAACCAGTGGGGATCTCCAGCTATTCGCTGCTTGTGTGAATATTGACTGATAAGAACAAAAATCCAGAGGTCCCAAACTGTAAATGAACACACTTTATGGATATAAAACGAATCTAAAGCTCTCATCTCTTAGCTGACTCTTCAGATGAATTTGGCATTTCTTTCTTTCACTCCAGACCTGCTGAGCGCAGTGGGGTAGATTTTATAGATAAGGCTCAGCCCAAGAAACAAAACAACTGTGATACACTTGAGAAATCCATTTGTTATGTAAAATAGCTTTTTTTTTTTACCTCAGCGAGTGCCCTTGGATTAGTTGTTGCACTGAATCTTGTTATAAAGTGACACTTTTGCTAGTTCTGATGAGAAGAGGATGGTGGATCCCTCCAATAAGCAGATTATTGAGGACCAGGGTGGAAGGGTCTCTGGAGAAATAAGTCTAAAAATTTGGCTGTAGTTCAGAAAGACCACATAGGTTTTGCTTATGCTTCCCCTGATAGGTCTGTTAATCCTGCCGTAGTTCCAATAACACTAATGAGAATTAGCCCTGTAAATCTGAGTGCCTGCTGGGTTTTCTTAGTGGGTAAGAAATGTGTAGGATATGACAGTAAAATGCTCTGAAGTGAGCCAGCTCTGCTCTGCACTCTGCTTGCACAGCAGTGAGTTGGGTTTGGGAGTGGAAGGGCCCTTGGAGGTCACAACTTTGCTAATGTAACCTCATATTAGGGGAGGCATTTTCACATCTTCAGCAGTGCTGGGAGGAGTCCACTTTGCTCTGCTTAAAAGGCTGAAATTGGCTGTTCAACATGTAATTTTTTTTCTTGTTCTGTGGCTGTACAGAACTGCTGGAACTGTAGGCTGAGGCTCTGAGCTGTCAGCACTGCAGCTGGTGGGCAGAAAACTTTGCCTTCTGTAGCCCCTCACCCTTGGGGATGTTGTGTCGTGTGTGTTGGCTGGATCTTCAAGTGGTGCAGGGTGGGGGTTTTTTGTTTTTGGAGTTGGATTTCAGAAGGAATCATCCTTCCTGAAGAGACTGTCCTTAGCACGTGGTTTCATTTCTGCAGGGCTCGAACGCAGGATTAAGGATCCCATTTGAAATGTGCATCTGATGGTTTGTGCTTGCTCTGGTCTCTACTGCAGATGTAAAAAGGAGCTCAAAACAGCTTTTAGTGATTATTTTCTATTTTAATTCAAGGGGCAACATGGTGCTCGAAGTGTGCAATTTTGCTACTATTTGTTCTCAGTGTAGAAACCTGTATTAGCACGTGCAAACCTGCATTTCTGCTTGAAAAGTTTAAATCCTCCCTCTTTTTCAAGGTGGGGTGAAACTTTCAAATGCTGCAAATAACAAAAAGATTAGTTTCTTGTATAACAAAACTGTTCTCAGGCCTCACTCTCGAGAGCTTACCGTGAAGAGGTTGATGGGTCAAATCACACCTCCCCATGTGCCCTATATAATGCAACCTGTGTTCAAGCAAAGATTTGTGAGGCTGTTGGTGCTCTAGGCCTAATCTGTCCTAATAGGATTAGTCTAATGTGGTGAGTTTCTGTAGTTGTGGATGACCTGTATTCAGTAAACAAACATCTTTCTCTGGATTTTAGGCTCAGGCTTGAAAATGCTCTTGCAAATGGTTGTTTTTTTGTAAAAACATGCTGTTAGGACTTGTGTGCAACACCGGAGTAAGGATATCTGACCATCAGCATGCTTTCTATCCATATATTTCGTCTAAATATTGTGTTGCTTTGTTTAGAATTGCTATAACACAACCACTTCGTTGCTGGAGGGGAGTTTCTGCATTTAATTCCCTCTCCAAAACAGCAGGAGAGTCTCATTGTCAGGGACGTTTCTTGTAAGTAGTGCCTCGGGCTGGCAGCCAGTGTCTGGTTTGTGTCTGCTCTGACCAGACAGGGTATCAAAGCTTGCTACAGCAACTCCTTTACGTGGCCACTCCACGTGTAATGAAGCATTTGAGGTTGGCATGAACAGCCCAGGGGAGTTGCAGAGCAGTTGTGTGAATTTTCTCACACGTGTGGGTTCTCCTGCAGCAGCAGTGAGTGGTGGTGGTGTCCCTTGCATTGCCCACTGATGGCTCAAACCTGAACTCGTGTTGGAGGGGAGCATTCAGGTGATCCCAGCACTGAAATGTGGAGGATGGGGTGAAACATGGGTGGAGAGTATCTGTTTTAAATAAAACCAGTTCTGTCTCATTGTTCTTAGTTGTATTTGTGGTTGAGTGAAAGCATCCAAACCATTTCTTGCCTAATTTCAGCAGCGCCCTGGGAATCTCAATATCTGAATTGTCCTTCAAGAAGCATTTGGTTTAGATTGAAGCACAAGGAGGTGTTCTGACCTCAGTTTGAGAAGGGAATCTTTGGGCATGGATTTCCTTGTGACTCTGTGATGCAGGGGGATGGTGGTGCAAGGAATTCCAAAGTGTCAGCCAACGGAGGAACTCCAAGGAGAAGCGACAGGTTTGCCCCTAAAATAGTCCCTGGGGCTGCAGGTGGAGGGGAATCTGTCACTGAACACAGGGATGTGCCAAGGGAAGCCCTTGAGGAATGCCAGCCAGGGAATGGGCAGCAGCATGGCATTGCATGGATTTCCAGGAAGGACACGGAGCAGTACAGTGAGAGTGCCAAGTTAATTGTGAAGATCAGTGGTCAGGTGGGAATAACATTGTGTTTTTCCTTTCTCCTGTAGGATTGTGGAAATATACAGTAGAAGACTACAAGGTAAACATGAAATTTTGGGTTTGTTGTGTGCGCTCCTCTCCCAGCCAGTGCAGGGGACTGGGAATTTTAGGTGGACTGTGTGGAGTCCAATAGTCTGTGTGGAGAACAATACATATGTTCCTCACTTGTCATCATATGTAGCCCCTGCATTTCCAGTGAGGGGTGACATCTATGGAAGTAGATGGAGGCAGTAACTGATTCCAAGGATAAATCTGCTGCAAGGTAGAGCTGCCAGGAATAGCTGAACGAGTTGGATGCTGCTGGGAATGAATTCTCCTATTGAGATTTGGAGAGATTCCTTCGAGAATTCTTGTCTAAGGCAAGGAAGCAAGAGCTTCCATGTCCCTGCTTGCTGTCCTGGAGATGGGGAGGAAGTTGCAGGATCCGAAGCTTTGGGTTGGGCTCAGCCTGATCCCATTGTCCTGAGGTTAAATTTGGCCTGTTCTTGGCTACAGAAGACTTAGTGGCCATCAGACTGGTGAACAGAGGGTGCTAGAGCTGCAGGAAGTAAAGCCTTGCAGGACAAAAGTCTCTTAACTTGCTCGTTTTTTATCTCCATTTCCTTTCCTTAAAAAGACAAAGTGTGTGTGTGAAATAAATCATGCAGCAGTGAAGCTGGGAACAAACACCCAAAAACTGAAAGAAAACAGAGAGGCAAGGAAATCTGAGTGCATAATAGGAAATGGGAGGGCTGTTATGACAAGTCGTGGTTATGCAATTCCTGCAAAGGTGGAATGCAAAATGACCCCCCAATAGAAACAAGCAAATAAAAGATCTGTTTCAGGGTGCAAAACACAAATGGGATGGACAGGGCTTGGAGCAGACGGGTCTGGTGGGAGGTGTCCCTGCCCACGGCATGGGCGTTGGAACGAGATGGACTTTGAGGTCCCTCCCAACCCAAAATATTCTGGGATTTTTATGATTCTGGGCTCCCTGTTGGTTTTTCTTTTTCAGTCCAGGAACGCCTTACCAAGCAAATTGCAATCGCCATCACAGAAGCCTTACAGCCCGCGGGGGTCGGGGTGGTCGTGGAAGCCACGTAAGTGACTCTGAGCTGCTCTGTGGTTGTGTATGGACTGTGTGTGATCCCAGCCATGTGTGATCCCAGCTCTGTGTGATCCCAGCTGTGTGTGATCCCCCCTGTGAGCTGCAGAGCTGGTGCCTGTTGCCCCTTTGGCCGCGGGATCTCTGCGCCGTGTTTGGTCGTGGGACAGAGAGTGTGGTTATTAACAATAATAAAGAATAACAATCCTGGCCCGTTCAGCCAAGTGCCCTCGTGTGTGGGAGCCGTTTAAGGCGGGATCCTGTGCAGGGATGTGGCAGGTGGCCGTGGGGAGCTGTCCCAGTTGCACTGGGTCTGTGCTCTGCCTCAGTGCACCTTCTGCGTCCTCAGGCAGAGCAGAGTTTGGGACTAGCAGCAGGCATGGCCCTGTGATCAGAATGTGCCTGGGGAAGGTGGGATTTTCCTGGGATCAGAGGAGGGAAGGCAGTGCTCAGAGGCTGGGAATGGCCCTTTTCCATAGCTGAGGTACTACAGGCAGATGTCCGTTCTGGAGATGGAGGTTTTGTTACCTCCCCAGGACTGAATGTGGCCGTGTAAGAAACATCCCTCTCCGTGGGATTACTCCTTTCCTATGAGCATTCCTGATGTATTGACTCCCCTCTCATTTCTCCTAGGCATATGTGTATGGTAATGCGTGGGGTACAGAAAATGAACAGTAAAACAGTAACCAGCACAATGTTGGGGGTATTCCGGGAAGATCCAAAGACCCGTGAAGAATTCTTGACACTCATCAGGAGCTGAAACTCTGTTACTCTCTGAACGCACTGTGGATTGTTCTGTCCCGTGTCACTGTCTGTTCTTGTTCCCACACCCAACTTCTTAAACTAAATCGTTGTGAATTGTTGTCATAGTCTTTGTGCGGTGAAAACCTCCTGGTGCCAAAGGGAAAGGTAACGATGAAGGGTAATCCTCCTGGATTTCCAGTGGTGTCCCAGAATTACGAGCTACAAAAAGGGGTTTGGAAATGTATTTCCACCCATAATGCAGAATATCCCACTGTCAGGAGAGAAGTGGGGCTTGGTGGTGAAATGGGTATTTACAAAATAGTTGTGTTTATTAGAATAAATGTGGAGCAGCACAGGAAATGACTGAAAGGCTGTGGATCCCTGTAGGATCAGGTTTGTCCTGAATTATCTCTGAGTATGTTTTATTACAAGCCCTGCAGTGGCTGTTTCAGTACCTGGGTGTGTGTGTTATACCTCTGAGATGTTACCTCTGGTGTGTTTTATATTCTTGATAGTATTAACCTTCCTTTTTTTGTGTGTTTTTTTTTTGTTTGTTTGTTTGACAAATGTGAACCCCATTTTTCCTGTCCTCTTAACGTGCAGGGAATTGACTTCTGAATTATTTGGGGCACAGTCTTATCTCAGTACAAAGGGGTTCATGCACCTTTTCCTCTGTGCCTCAGAATGTCTGACCACTTGAACTGTCAGCTTCCTGCTGTTTTTAAGGAAACTTTAACAGAGGGGAGGGAAAAAAAAAAGCCCTGCAGAGTCTGTCTGCAAAGTGCTAAGGTATCCAAAGAGGTTTTTAGTCATACTTGTATCTTGAGCTTTCCTTCTTGGATTTCTGTGGGTTGGACTGAGAAGCCAAAACCAGTCTGATAACCTGAAAAGGAAGATTTCAAGCATTTCAAGGCTTACACCTCAGAAATGTGGGACCAAAGGTGAGCACAAAACCCTGTACACAGCACACGGTGCCTCCCCTGCCTGCTGCCAGGTCGGGTCATTCCAGGGCAGAGGGACCTGAAATGACAACTCATTTCGTAAGAGCAGCTGAGAAAAGCATTTCCAGGGGCATCAGAATGAATTGAACCACATTTTCTCTTGCGGGTGGGGCAACCTCCGTATGTGGCACCGAAAGTTTTCAGTCAGCTGGACTGGGCTGAACTCCCGCTTTTGTTACCGCTTTAATGGGTGTTTTGTAACTCTTAATTGGGAAAAGATGAGGAGCAAATGAAAACCACCCTTCTCACCCCAAGCACGGGAGGCAAAGCTTGCAAAATAAATGTCAGCTGGGGGTGTAGGATGCCCACAGGTTCCCACAGCTCTGCTTGGCTGAATATTGATCCAAGATGTCCTGTACACAAACCTAAAGGGCCAGTCCCTGGTCTGGCAAACTGCATCTTACCCACATTCCTCTCTCTTGCTCCAACCCCATGTTGGAAACAAAATGAAAATAGTGTCTGGTCAGTTGGGCCCTAAAGAACTTTTTCAACGAGAATTAGCTCGTGTGTTTAATTACAGTAATTTTACCTTGATGACCTTCACTGGTCATGTGAAGGAAAATCTTTTATGTGATTGGAAAAATCTTTTGTAACATCCTCTGTCCTGGATTCTGTAGGATTAGGTGGTGTAACAGTGTTTGTCTGCTGGTATAAACAAGCTCTGCTGCACTTAGATAGAACACACCCACTCTGTGGCATTTGTTTTCCTGAAATTGCCACTTTTCAGTTCACTATTGTTTCAAATATCCAGCTGAAAAGCCTTAAATCCTTCTTGCCTGAGGTTCAGAGTAAAACTCTCTTTTTAGCTCAACTGGAAGGAGACTTTGAGGACCAAAGGGGCACACACTAGTACATTTGGTTCTCTCTCCCTGCTTTAGTTTGGAAATTAAGTCTCTGTAAAACCCTCTTGCTCCCGAGGTACCGAAAAAGTTGCGTTTTAACCACTTATCTCTATTCAGGATAAAGTTCATGTTGCACCACTGCTGTTTTTTATTTCCATGTGACCCGTAGCCCTTAAAACATACCTCTCTCTACTCGTGGCCTTGGATTTTGTTCACGTTTTTGCTGTTGTAAGGCTCGGTGCGTTTTTTTGGGAACGTCAGTGCTGTTCAAATACAGGAGCTCTAACTGCCCCCAGCGTGTAAATATGTATAGGACACACAGACCACTTGTACTGCACACAAGTCCATTGTCTCTGAACCATTAAAGCACAGTGTTATCCTCTGGAGTGGGAGCATCCTTGGGGACTTGGAGGTGAGGGCACCGTGCGAGGAAGTGGCATGAGCTCCGTCTCCTCAGGTGGAGATTGTTTCTGCACCCGCAGATGAGATGTGGGGTTGCTCCTCAGGGACACCTCACACCCAGGTGGGGCATCAAAAAACCTGCAAAATTTGTTGTCACGTTCTTACTGTTCCTTGGAGCCACAGAAATCAAAATACACTGGGCTGGGGAAGGTGGGTGGCAGAGTTGTTTTGAGCTCCTCTGGGTTTATAGACCTCTGGAGCATTTCTTGAGCCAGCCTGGATGCCTCATCACGCTGGACTGAGGAAACACCTGGTTCCTGGCCACATGTTCAAATTACCTGAGCAAAGAAATCCTCTCAGCAGGAGAAACAAGAGATCTCAAAGGTGAAGGCACAGTTGGGCCACCCCATGGTGCACCTTGCACAGGGATGAGCTTGGCCTGTGCCAGCGGGAGCTGAACAGCTCCTTCAGTGTGGGCAGGCTGTCCTAAAGACATTCCTACTGTCCTCCAGCCTCCCAGGATGCAGATATTGCTGAGATTCAGGGAAAAAAATTATAAAATATGTGGATCCCAGACTCCTGAGGAGCGTTGCAGCCAAAGTGCAGAGGGAAGTGGGACAGCAGGGGCTGTGTGTGTGGATGTGTTCACTGTGGCAGTCAGGAATGGAGAAGGGATAATTAATTAGAGCCCCTCCAGCCCTTCATGTCTTTTTTTTTTCTTTTTTTTTTTCCAAATGGTCTGTCCTATTTGGAAATAATCCTCCTGGGAAACCCCAGGAGCATTGGCAGGAATTGTCTTTGTTGTGAAGCTGAGTTACTTTCTGTCTTTCTCATGGTTGTGTGTTAAAGCTGGTGCTTGTGGTGGGAAACTGCCTGTTGGTGAAAACAGGCACTTCTGTAAGAAATTATTCCCTGCCTCCTTATTTTTTTTATTTTTTTTTTTTTTTAGGTGTGGGATTGGGAAGGAGCCTCCCTGGTTTTGTGATCATGGGAAAAATCTGTTTTCATTGGCGTGAAAAAATGCTCAGCTTGAAAGTGTTTACAGCTGAAAAAACCAAACAAAACCAAAACAAATATGAAACAGAAGAACCAAATCTGTAAAAGAAGCATAACCTGTTAATAAGCTGACAACTTCCCATCCCTGACCTATCACATCTGCCAGGACTCCACCTGCTCTATCAGTTGCTCTCTTCCTGTGGTACGTGTTGCTTACCCACATATTTTCCTCAGGAGTCCCTCCTGTGAGCAGCTTCTTTGTGCTTTTTAATTTTTTTTTTCTGTCACTGTGGTTCCTTTTGGGTGTCTCCCATCATCTCCTGCCCACGTGCTGTGAAGTGACTGGTCCAACCAGGTCCTGGGCACAGATTCTTTGCTCCTCACCCCTTGTGCTCCACCTCTAGGTGAAGCTTTATCAGGGAATCGTTAAGGTTGGAAAAGCCCTCTCAGATCACCAAGTTAAATCGTTATCCCAGCACTGCCAAGCCCACCACGAGGGTTTTGGCTCAGGCAACTTTCCACAGCTATGGACCCCAAAACTGGCTCTTTCTAGGCAAAAATCTGCCTTCCAGGGACTGAGAGAGTGCAGGCAAGGGCTTGGATCATCCTGGAGGCTTCGTGCATCCCTCACAACCTTCCAGCATCTCCGAGTTGCTTAATGAGCTCAAACAGCTCGTCACCTGCCCCTGGGTTCCTGCCCCGTGTCCGGAGCGCTGCCGGCGTTGGGAAAGAGCCCACAATCAGCTCTGCCCTTTGAGCCTTGGCTAAGCCCTCCTGCCCAGCTCCTGGAAGTAACTTCTAGGAAAAGCTTTGCCTTCCAGTTGTTTTTTAAAGTTCCACTCGTGATTTAGTAGTTGAGAGGGTATTAAAAAACTAAAGCTCTTTTTAATAGGGTCTTGCCCTGGGAGGGACAGAAAGTAAACCACAGTGTTCAAAGAAATTTTGCTGAAATACCCAGAGAATATAATCATGAGGAATTTATTTGTGCTTTTTAACATGGTGCTGGGGCTCTGCAGGGGCATTTTTGGCAGAGTGAAACTGTACCACGTTACCTCTGTTTGCTCCGCACCGAGGTTGCGACAGGAAAGCAAAGGTTAAAAACCCACCCCAAGAAGGGACCAACTCAACTGCACAGGCCTGAAAAGGATTTAAAAAGTGCCAGGGCAAACCACAGGGGTGCTGCTTTGGCCTGGGGTGTGTGAATGCTGCCAAGGAGGCAATTCCTGGGTGGGTGCCCCACCATCCAACCTCCACGTGCGACCTGGGAGTGCTGAACTGGGTGCTGTGGGAGGGTGTCCACGCCTCAGCTCCGTCCTGCCCTGGCTGTGGGTGCCTGTAAACCCTCTCAGCATCCTGTGGTTCCCCCAGGGAAGCCGTATCTCACCCCACAGCTGGCATTTCTTTAGCTCCCTTGTGCTGGAATGCCAGTGGCAGCTGTGCACTGACCTGCTGGAGAGCTGTGGGAATGGGTGGATGAAGCCACCTCGCTGCTCCGGCCAGGACGTGCTGCAGTACATTGGTGTGTAGGAAAAGGGCAAAATGTCAGGATAGAGTCATTGGAACAGGCTCCCCAGGGCAGTGGTCACAGCCCCAAGGCTGCCAGAGCTCGATGAGTGTTTGGACAACGCTCTCAGGGACAGGGTGGGATTGTTGGAATTGTCCTGTGCAGGGCCGGGAGTTGGACTCGATGATCCTTGTGGGTCCCTTTCAGCTCAGGATATTCTGTGATCTCTGGTTTTGAAGCCCTGTTGGGTGACAGCCCTTGGCTGTGAGGACCCAAATCCTTGCAGCCCTGGGGTGCCAGCCCTGGGCTCCAGGGGGGTTTCACCTCAGGTCTGTGCTCACCTTCTCCAGCCTCTTCTCCACGGGGAGATCAACTGGGAGGGAAACGGGTGTTGGTGCTGGAGGAGAGAAAGAGAGGGATGGGAAAGGTTTTGTAGGGAAGCAGCAGTGGGAGGAGGGAGGGATCGCTGGCAGGGAGTTTGCAGAGGCTCTGGCTCCTGCTGGGTGATGCCCAGGGATGATGAGAGGGGCTGGATCCGGCCTCAGCAGCTCCTGCCCGGGGACACACAGTCTGTGGCTCCCTCTGCTGAGCCCGGCCCTGAGCTCTGCTCACTGCAGTGGAGCAGCAGGAGTTTTCCTGGAGCTGGAAATGCTTTTTTAGGGGGGCCCGGGGGTCACCCCGATGCCAGGCCAGTGGTGTGGGGGTGGGAGAGGGGCACCCAGCCCCTCCCCTGTATCCTACTGCTGGGTGACGCTGCAAACACCAACCTGTGCTGTCTCTCCACAGAGCTGGGGATGGAGCTGGTTTGTCCAAAAGCAGGGGCTACCTGCCAGGATGGATTTATTTTTAATTATTACTGTTTAAAATTGGCCAAAAATCTATTTTCTGTAGAAAAGTGGGAGTTCTGGCTGAGCTGGGGAATGTCTCCTCTGATCAGGCTTGATCAGCGGGGTGTTTTCTTAGAGAAAAGAGGGAAAATCATAGAAACACAGAATGGTTTTGGTTGGAAGCGACCTTAAAGATCCCTTTTTCTGACCCCTGCCATGGGGATTTCACTATCCCAGGTTGCTCCAAGCCCTGTCCAACCTGGCCCTGAACACTTCCAGGAGTGGGGCAGCCACAGCTTCTCTGGGCAACGTGTGCCAGGGCCTCACCACCCTCACAGGGTTCTTCCCAATATCCAATCTAAATCTTTCCTCTTCTAGTTTAAAACCATCCCCCCCTACTGCCATTTGCAGATTCCCAATTAAAAGCAGCTCCCTGGAGTGCTGAGTGAGCTCCGTGACGAGTTCACTCCCTGGAAGTGCTGTCACACATCTGCCTTTGGGAGCTGAACAGCACCAGACCATGTGCAGGAAAAACCAGCCCCTCAAAGCCTCGGGATGCACCAGCTCTGGGAATTATCCTCCCTGGAGGCCGTGTGGCATCACTCACTGCTCACAAGGAGGTGGCAGAGGCCGTGCATGAAGTGGTCACGCTGCTGGCTCCAAGGAGCAGCAATTTGTATATCCTGAGAGTGGATCACTGGCTGGCAGGGATCAGCCCACCGGGATCATCCAGCCTCTCCCGTGCAGCCGCAGCCAACAGACGTGGGGAATTAATTATTCCTTGAACTCGAGGAGCTCTGCTGGTAAAGTCCCCTCTGTCTTGATTAGAAACTTTCCTGCAGCTGGGAAATCCCTGCCTGCTGCTGCTCAAAGGTTGTTCCCTGGGATATTCCCCTCGCTGTTCAATAGGAGACACTTGTACCCGCACCGGGAGCCAGGGGTCAGGGCCAAAGGAACAGGAGCATCCCTTTGGAGGGGATACCTGGCTGGCTCCAGGGCTGGGGCTGCTTCTCCATCACCCTTTGGGATAAGTAGACATGGAAAAGATCCTGTTAACCAGACAATCTGGGGTTATCCATCTTCTGCTGGGATCACCGCAGCGCAGCAGCTGCTAAAACAACAGTGGCCACCAGCTCTGGCTTTGCTCCCAGCTGGACATGGGCTGCAGGCTCTGTGGGGCAGGAAAAGGGGAGCCCATCCCCCTGGGCTGGATGGGCCTCAGGATGTGTGTAATTGGGGTTGGGAAAGCATTTACTATCCAGAATGGATTCATCCAACAGCTCCTGGCAGCATGGAAATGATTTTTTTTCCTCTTGATTTTTGTATTTTAAGCCTCTTTCCAGCTCATCTGCTGGTGGGACCCACAGACTCTCCATAACCACACGGCTGCCATGGACTTTCCTTGGAGCCTTTTCGACCTCTCCAGCTCTTGGGGTTTTCCATCCCCGAGGGTTTTTTTTGCCTTTTCCCTTCCCTTTTCCTTCTCTGTTAGTGCAACACACCCGTGCTGTGAGACCCAGATGGTGGCACCCGGACCTGGAAAGGCCAACTGTTTATGGAAGGAAATGGTGTTTCTCTGGGATTTAGGTAATGCTTGTCTGAGCTGTGCCCCGAGGCCAATTAATTCCTGGCAGGCACAGGGAGATGTTGCCATTGGGCTGTGGGTGCTCTCCTGGACAGGGAAATCCAGGTGGGACGGAACACTCTGAGGAATCTCCACCCTCCTGGGGTGGTCCTGCCCGGGGTGCTCAGGAGCATCCTAAATAGAAGGTGCTTTAGGACGTGGTTTTGAGTGCCTGGCCTCACCAGCATTTGGGGATTGGAGTCTCTTCCCAGAAGAAGTAGCGGATGAAGCCTTCAAACAACCTGAAGAAGCCCCATGTTTCCAAGTTTGGCTCCTTGTGGGGGACATGAGCCCCCCTGATGCCTGTGGAGGGGCAGTGAGCTGCGCCCAGCACACTCAGGAGGTCTCTGGAGGCCCACAGTGATGTGGAGGGAAAGGGACACAAGCACAGGAATGGCCAAGGTGATGATTCAGAGCTTGGACTGGCTGGGAAGAGCCTGCAGAGCTGGGCTTGGTCAGCCTGGAGAAGTGGAGGCTCAGTCTGAGAAAATACGGAAAAAGCAGGGGCAGAAGCCACCACAGTCCCGCCCTCAGCACCTCCCACGGCCGAGTGTCTGCTCCGAGTGTCCTTCCCCGCCCACTCCAGCCCGAGGCAGGTCTGAAACGTGCAGGTTTTAAGCCCAGAATGAACCCAACCTTTAAATCCCACCCCAAATGTCTCCATGCCCACGCTGAGGCCGAGCTGGCTCCTCCGTGTGCCTCTGTGGCCTCCGAGCCACTCCAGCCCCAAACCCTGCCAGCTGCAAAGGAAAAACCTGTATCTGACCATCTCCCGGGGCGTGGGCATCCCGAAGGGACAGCGTGGGGAATGCCAGGGATTTATCTGGAAGCCCTGCCACTGGTTTATATATAAAGACACTGAACCCCCTGTGGAACTGCACGGCTCCTCCCTCTCACCCACGGGCTGAACGTGTATTTAATTCCAGGTTTTTGGTTTTTTTTTTTTT
>VYXB01002932.1:394017-418563 GCA_013397135.1 Pachyramphus minor
TTGGTTAAAAAGTCTGCCAAGGGGAGGATAAATAAGGAGGCACCACACCCCAGTGTTACAAAACCTTGTATTAATCATCTCCCTTCACTTTCAATATACCGCGGATATGAAATATAGCCATGGTTCCGAGTTACATGGGAGGAAATGAGTAATAAATACATCGGAGCAAGTGGAAATCACAAGGGTGTTTCACTGGGAACAACATTGGAAAACTGTACACTTGCAAAGACCGGCATATCTCCAAACATTAGTATTTCTTTATATCGGGAAGCTTTTACATGTAACAAACATGCTATTGCCATATATGACCAAAAAAAAAAAAAAATTAAAATTTAAAAATTAGGCATTGCTCGGCAACATTAACTAGGCAAAAATAGTTCTTTGTGCACTAACTTTGTACAGAAAAACCAGGACGAAAGGCATGCATGGACAAGGAAAGGCTGCCCGGGAACGGCATGCAACAGAAGAGAGGTCAAAGCTCTTTAAAGTCAGCTTACAATAGGCATAAATACATCAGGGTTATATATATATTAATAAGGGAGGAAGTATTCTGTTTAACATTATTAACATTCCTGGTTTTTTTAATGTATTTTTCTTTTTTTTTTTTTTCCTTTTTTTTTCTTCCTATTCCTCCCAGAGGAATACACATTCACTTTTAAGTAAAGATAAAGGAATACAAAAAATAAAACTCACTTTGCAAACTCTGATGACTCGTATAAAATCAACTTTAGTGTTATCGTCGCTGTGTGCAAATTATAGACGTCTGCGGGACCCACTTTCCATCAGGCACATTCCAAAAGCCAAACCTGGGGCGCAGCCACACCCCGACATGGAGAAAGGTGACAACAGAAATCGCTTCCCCTAAGTGCTGACCCAACCCCAGCTCCGCTCGCGGGCGGCAGTCACAGTTTTGGATTTTCCTGCTGGATGCTGGCCGGGCTTGACCTTCCCCCCTTCCCAACTCCTCCGAGGGTTTTAAATGAGCTGAGCGAGCGCAGGTAAAGCCCAGCTCCAGCCCAGCCGAGCTCGGGGCTTGTCCCTGGCGAGGGGGACACACCTGGCAGGGACAGGGGTGGTTTCCCCGCGGGAGCATCCGCCGGACCCAAGGCCACTTGGGTGCTGAGCTGGCCGGGATCCCCGCGCAGCCGGGGACGGCTCAGGGGAACAGCACCAGGAAAAAGGTCCCCGGCGGCGCTGGGGGGGCCCGGGGCTGGCTCTGGGAGAGCAGCGGGATTTGGGGGGGGACATTCCCGCCCCACGCCCAGGACCCCGCGGCGGAGACACCTCCCTCGTGGGATGGGACAGTTGCAGCGGGGCGAGCGGGGGATACAAAAAAGAAAGGCACTGCCGCTTTATTACTGGATATTTGACTTCGCAGCCTCACTCATGCAACTGTAGGGTGTGGTTTGTTTTTTTTTTTTAAAGTTTTCTTTTTTTGCTTTTTTTGCTTTTTTTTTTCTTTCTATAAATAATTTTTATTTCTTTTCCTCTTAAGCCTCTTTCCCTGGAGCTCTGCCGCCCGCACTCAGCACGGGCAGCCAGAGCCAGGCAGCACTTCCCGAACGCAACTGAAGCCACTTTTTTTTTTTTTTGTCGTTTTTACTTGAAAAACAAAACAAGAAACAGCAAACACAACTAAGTCGTTATTAACCTCTACACTGTCAATGGAAAATAAGGGTTTTTTTCTTTTTCTTTTTTAAACAATAAAAGGAAAAAAAAACCCCAATTGAATTATTTGGTGGTTGTTAATAACAGACATTATCATGGTTCCCAGCCATAGCAAGTTAATAGGTAATATATCCAAAATAATCTCTCTGAACAATCAGAAACCCTCCGTGTCCATAGTCAGCGAAGGAATAAATAGAATTTCAGCTCTGTAAATACACTGGAGCCTCCCTGAGGGAGGCTCCTGCTACGGCGGTTCCCTTCACACCTCACAAGCTGGGGGTGCTCGGGGGTGACCCAGGTCCCCAGCGCCGACCCCCCACTTCTCCTCCACCTCCTCACACCTCTTCCCAACCTCCCTGGCTTTCGGCTTTTCCCTTCTCCACCCTCCCCATCACCGCCGCCTCAATCTCCTGACCGCTGGGAAGCAGGACACCAAGGAACAGCAAACATAAAACATTGCATTTGGCACTTGGGTTTGCTTGTGGTTTTTTTTTTTTTTTTTTTTTTTTTTTTTTTTAAGGAAACAACAACAACTTAAAAACGCTGCATGGCAAAAGGATTCACACATCTCCCGGGATTCACACATCTCCCAGCCCTGCCAATGCTCCGGCTCTCCCTCAGCCCCCAGCCTGGCTCCTGCCGATCCTGGCACATGGAGCTGCCCATCAGTGCCAACTGGGAATATTGCTGCAACCCATCACCTCCCTTCATTAATTAATTTTACATTTATTGTTATTCCATCAGAGGACGTGGAGCAGCATTGGGACAGGTGGGAGCAGCGCTCCGGGTCTGAGCAGCACCAGGCCAGATTTATCTCTTTAACTAAATTTAACTCCCATTATAAAAAGCAGCAGTGGGTGAGGAGCAGCCCAGCCACTGCCATCCCCATCTCCTGCCTGGCACATGGTTAATTCCAAGAAAAAGGGGCTGTGAAGCCACATTCTGGTGCCCTTTGGAGCTTGGGTTTTATGTGGGGGCTCCTTCACCCCTTGTTGGCTGCCCCAGGGCTGGAAAAGCCCATCATGGCTGGATTTTGGCAGGCTGGGCCAGATGTGTGAAACTGGATGCAGCAGCTTCCTGTACCTGCACAGGCAAGGCAAGAGACACAGAAACTCTCTGTGTCCCTGCAGTTCACCAACATTCCCCGGGACCCTCCGGGGAATGCCCCCACTCCATCCCGCATCCCGATCCACGCCGGGACACAGGGATGGGCACTCGCTGACCCCTCGCTGCCCTGAGCACAACGCTGCCTCCAAACTGTGGGTCTCTTGGCTAAACTGAAAGGAAATTCTGGGGTTATTTTACTACTTCTGTTCAAATCTGGGCTCTCTGGGCCAGTTCGTGAAAGCAGCGGGACTCAAGAGGCCGGACCGCTGGCCCCGAGGGCAGGGCTGGCAAATCCTCCCCGATGGGCTTTTGGGACACACCCCCCTGCGAGATGCTCCGTACTCCTTGGTATCCTCATCCAGGACCAGGGTTTGCCCACGGTGCTCCGGTGACCCCTCTGTTGTCAGCACTCTGCTCCGTGTCCCCCCCCAAAACCCCGACCTCCCCGTGCTGCCGCTGAGCTTCCGCCACCTCTCCCCCCTCCACCCCGCCCCCAGCATGGATGTAATAAATGACAACACAAATTCCAAGTCTAATGATATGTTCACGAGGACAATCTACACATTCACAAAATTAAAACAGGAGAGAGAAAGAGAGAGAGAGAGAGAGAAAGAGAAGGAGAGAGGAGAAAGGATGCAAGCTATCGCTGAGGCTCCCTGCAAGCCCCGACCTCGCCGCTGGACCCGCAGCAGTTGTTCTCCCGGCCAGCGTCCCCGCCGCGACGCCTTCTAGATCGTGGAGGTTCTGTCGACACCATCTGCAAGGAAGGCAGAGTTAGGAACAGCCCCAGTGAGCACTGGTACCTCCCCGAGCTGGGGATTTGGGGAATGGACACCCCCCCTGCCCACCGAGTGCCCCTGACCCACCATCCCATAGGTGAGGCAGCACCACGGGGCCACCCCCCTCCCCAAATCTCCCCAAGGGGTGTGGAAGGGTTTTGGGGTGTTACCACTTTGCTGGTCCCTCCGTGCCACCAACTGTCCCCACCCTGCAGCAGCCCCCCCTAGTCGCTGTCCCAACACCATTCCAGGCCTGCCACGACCCCTTTTCCAGAAGCAGAGGTGGCTTCTGGGCAGCCTGGATTTGGCCACAAGGTGGATGAGAGTCTGGGACCCTCCTACAGCAGGACAAGTTCCTGCCCCCCTGGCCAGGAACGGGGGATAGGGACAGAGCCAGTCCCGGGGGCTGCCTTGCCCCCCAGCTCACCCAGCCCCACAAAACTCGCACCACAGAGGACGCAAAATTTTCCCCCATGAGGATCATGGATGGACAAAAAGCTCTGGGAGTTGTTTCTGTCTCTCCAGAGCCCTTGTTCTCAGCATCCCGTGGCAGCAGGGATGCATCCAGCTGCAGCCCAATCCCAGGAGAGAGGGATCCACAACCCACCCCAAAGCCTCACAACTGACCCTGGTGCCAGCTGCCCCCTCTTCCCACCCCTTGGGGCCAGAGATCAGCACCCAACAGTATTTCCAACCCTTCAGCCCCAACCACCCCCCCGTCCCCCATCCCAAACCCCCATCCCAGGGATGGAGAGCAGTGTGGAGCAGCTCCCAGGGTGGCTCTGGAACAGAGCACTGCCTGTTCCACCACCCGGGGCACCATGGCCGCCTCCCTCCTCGAGACTGAAAACAAACAGGTTTGTTACGCCTTTTTTGTTGGTTTTTTTTTTTTTCTCCCCCGAAGGTTTATTTTTTTAAGAGCTATTTATAGCACGACCGGTTTGGAGAGGCTCGGGGAATGCGACCTGGAAAAAATAACTCGGAGGAACAGTACCCTGCAGAGGAACAAGACAGCTAAGCCTCGCCTGGGAACGCGCCGGGGAAACGCTTCGGGTGACAGAAGTGTCCTTGTTTTCCCAGCCAGGGATGCTGCCAGGGCCCTGCTGCCTCTCACAGTCCTTGTTCTCGTGTCCCTCTCCCCGGGAAGGGCTGTCGCATCCACAGGGAGCCTGGTGGCACTTGTCCTCCCCGAGGACTCCTGGTGGCACTTGTCCTCTCCCAGGGCTCCGAGCGGCTCTCTCCAAGGACTCCTGTTCCCAACCATCCGGTGCAGTCCAGGATTGCCGGGAGCAAGGCCTGTGCTGGTTATTTGGGTTATCCCAGGTGTGGGTGATGCTGGCGGCCGTGCTCATCCTGTCTCCAGGGTCATCCCTCATCGGTGAGGGGCACCAGGAGCTTCTGGTGCCGGTGCTTTGTGCTGCACCGGGCTCTCCATCACGCTGCTGCTGCTGCTGCTGCTGCTGCTTTTTCCATCTTTCCTGCCTGTTTTTACCCCCAGTCCTCCTCCCTCCCTGTGCCCGTTATCCGCTGGCACTCACCAGCACCCAGCAGGGTTTCAGCCCTGCGCCGTGGGGCTCCCACATCCCCCCAGCAGAAGGGAAAACACTCCAAAGCCTGTGACCCATCCAGTGGCAGGGGCTTTATCGAGAGCTAACGAGAGTAGCGAGCTAACACTAATTATCATTAGCAAGCTGACGAGTGGCTAATTAGCACAGACTCCACTAGTGCTGGTGCGATCCCTGCGTTCGGCTTCACCCCCTGCCCCGGCACCTCGCCGAGGGGAGCCAACATCCCTGTCTGAACGCCCTCGGGAGCATCCCTGGGGGCATCCCTGCATCCAGCCCCGCCACCATCCCGCCCCCTCACAGCCACAGCCTGTCCCAGCTTTTGGGGGGCACGGGGCAGGGGCAGGTGCTGGGGGGCTCAGCGGAGGCGGTGTGGACGTGCTGGAAGAGCCCCAGGAGGAGGGAATGCTCACCGCTGAGGGCGTGCTCCGTCATGCTCAGGCACAGGGACTCCAGCCTGTTGTTGATGTCAGGTTCAGTCACCGGCACCTGGAACTCTGCAGGGAGAAAGGGAACAGGGGGCCTTGGTCAGGGACTTGCCTGCCCCTGCTCTGTGTGGGTGGGGGAATCACCCAAAAAATGCCCCAGGAGGGTGTGACTGGGCTGCAGCAGCACTTCCGTTCCTGCTGCAATCACCTCCAGCAAGAGATGCTCACAAAAATAGTCACTGCTCCCCTGTTATCCCAAGGGATAAATCTGGGGAGCCTCAATGGCACTGCAGAAGAAGGGGATGGAAATGAGGGGTTCAGGTGCTGGTTAGAGGTGTAGGGGGAAACTGGGGGGAGAGTGGGACCCCCACCCAGGGAGGGGCAGCCCTGGGGACCTCTCATGGCTGGATACTGTCCGTGCAGGCAGGGTTAGTGCTCGGACATGGGATGGCAGCACAGACCGGCTGTTTGGCTTCTCCATGCCCAACTTGGTTCCCACAAACAAGGTGGGGATACACATGAACTCTGGTGTGCTGCAACGCCCCATCCTGAACTAAACAGCAGCAAACTTTCCCCACCCTGCTGCAAAACCTGCAAATACAGCTTGTGCTACTGCTGGACAGCATGTCCCGCTTTCCACTGGCTCACAGAGACATGGAATGAGATCCAGGAGGGTTGAGGTCCTCCCACAGCCCGGCAAAAAGGAGTTTGGGAGCCCAGCACCGAATTATTGCTCATTTTCCTTGCGACTCATCCGCATGTTTGGCTCCTGAATCCTCCTACGCCCTCATCCACCGCAGGCTGACACACAGGAGAAACCCATTTAATTCTCCTCCAACGCCTGAGAAATGTGCCCTTGTCCCGGTGTTTAATCAATACCCGGGAACAGCTGCTGTTCCTGCTGCACGGAACATTTGCTGCCCAAATGCTGCAGTTGGACACTGGTGGCGTGGGAAGGGAGGGGAGCTGCCAGCCCACTCCAGCAGCCTGTGGGTGAGGGTGGGTCTACTGAGGGCATGGAACTGCCCGTCCCGTGGGGCAAATCGCTGCGGTGTGGTGGTAGGAAAAGGCACACACAAAGGCTAATGAAGGGATACACAAACAGGCTTCCTCAGGGGCAGGATGCTCCAGGCTCAGGGTCCAAGGTCAGCAGGATCCTCCCTGACTCAGAGGATGCTCCTGTATACAGGAGTGTTTTGGCAGTGTTTGGGAAGGAAGCACTGACACGGCGCCATTTCCCTTCACACGCACTGTGGAAAGAATTTCCCTTGAGTGCACAAAGGCAGCCCCTCCACGCTGGGGCTCCGTGTCCATCCATGAGGAAAAAGTGATGGATGAGCTACTGCCATTCTGCCTGACATGAGCCCTTTGGAAGCAAGGTAAGTAAAGCACCAGCACCACGATTATACATAGAGTCAAGATGGTATAGACAAGGGTCAAAAATCCCTCCAGTAGTGTCTGCTGTTCAGTTAACTCAGGAATTCAAAGATATCCCGGTGGGAACACACCGCGCTGGCACAGGCCATGTGCCTGCACTAAGGCTCACCAGCACAGCTCCTTTCACACCTCCCCTTGTCCCAGTGGGCTGTGGGTAAGTGAAAAAGCAAACCTGGTGCCTACCTGGCTGCTGGAACATCAGCATGGTCTGCGGGGAGGTGTGGACCGGCAGCGAGCGCGTCCTCTGCACCGAGCTGTGGCTCCGGCTGGGCATGCTGTTACTGCCCCCAGGGTTGGCAAACCAGAGGTTCTGTGGGGAGCAAACGAAGTGTGGGATGTAAAACAAAGCCCTTTGTGGCATGGATTTATAACCAACCCCCTTGGGCTCACAGAAGCATAGAATGGATTGGAGGGGACCACAAGGATCATCTAGTTACACCTTCCACTAGACCAGGCTGCTCCAAGCCCATCCAACCTGGACTTGAGCGCTTCCAAGGATGGGGCAGCCAAAACCTCTCTGGGCAACCTGTGCCAGGGCCTCACCACCCTCACAGTCTAGAATTCCTTCCCAATATCTCATCTAAATCCCCCCTGTGTCAACTTAAAACCCTTCCATCCTGAGACTCACTATCTGTCCTTCTCAAAAGTCTCTCTCCCTATTTTTGTAAGGCCCTTTAAGGACTCAGTTCCCCCCCATCCACCTCTTGCCGGTCCCTCTTCCACACCCCACTGCGCGGAGGGGAGTGCAACCCAAACACCCACAAACCGCTCTTAGCTGCTTGAAAAGGTGGAGGGGAAAAAAAGGAGAAAAAAAAAAAAAGAGATCCAGACAAGTTAGAGGAAGAAAATCAAAGGAAGCTCGTGGGAAAGGGAGGGAAGGGCTGGAGCTGCCAGGAACGCTGACCAACCTGTCTGCCTTGCTTGAGGATGGCGGGGCTGGCGGCGGGGCTGCGCTGGGGGGTGCCCAGCAGCCCAGTGGGGCCCAGCAGCCCCAGCCGGGCCGTGGGGAGGTTGCGGGAGGGGATCTGGAACTGGCGGGGGTTCCTCCGGCCCAGCCCCGCCCCCGCGGATCCGGCTGTCGGGAGGGAGTTCGACTGGCCAAAGCCTCGGCTGCGGAGAGAGAAAGCGCTGGGGGTGAGGCACTGACCCCTGTGAGGGGACCAGCGCTGCAGGAGAGGGGTTCCTGAGCCTCCCACCCCACTGAGGATGGTCCTTCCATCCTGCATGGGCAGTGGGAAGGAGGAAGTCTGGCTGTGCAGCATCCTGTGTGCCAGGCACCCTCCCGCCCTTCAGCAGGTCTCAGATTCACACTTGTTCTCTTTAAAGTTTATGTTACTCCCACAAAACGGGCCTGTTGTTAAACATAAGGTAAAATAACTCAAGTAATGCCCCAGGCACCTGGTTTCTTCCAGATCTCTTGTGTGTGGATTCTCCAGAGTCTAATAAAAGCTCAGCTTATGCTGTTGGGTTTTCTTTACTGGGAATGCTTGAAGGGCTGGACCTTCTCCCCTTCCTGGAGGTTCATTTTTACAAACATGATCCTGAGACTTCTCAAGTTCTGCAAAATCTGGTTAGAACGACCTAACAAGTCCAAGATTTGCCAGGGAGGGCTGAGTGAAAGGTGCTTTCCTGCAGAGGTGGGACTGGCTCTGCACCCACTCCCATTTCCACACTGTAATCCTTCTATCCAGCTCCACGTGGCCAGAGCAAAACCACCCAGACCTAAGACCACAAAGCCCAAACATCCTGAAACACACATCTCAGGACACCAAGCCATCTTTAGTTCCAGGAGGGAAGGGTTGCACACACCAGCATCCCTCTCCATATGTCTTTTGCATTTAAAACCCACGGAATGACACAAAAAATAACCAGGTAATCCTTGGAAACACAAGCAGTGAGGGTGCCCTCAATACATGGTGTCACCTTGGTGGCCCTGCCCATTCAGCTGGGCAGCAAACAGGGCCATCAAACACCTTTGCTCTGGTCTGTTCCACTTCTGATCCTGCCAACAACACTGAAACCACTTGTTTTAATCCATTCTAAGATGCTTTGTTTCATGGCACCGGGGACCACTCCAGTTCTGTGCTCCTTCTTCTGAACCCTCATCCCAGCTCTCCCACTGCTCCCAGTTATCTCCAAAACACTTTCTTTCTGGAGAATAAAGCACTTGCACCAGAGTGCAATACACCAGATTTTGCAGAAAGAAACAGAGGGCTGACTGTTCTAAAACTGATCTAAAAATATCTCCTCCTGCCATACCCCAACACACTTCCTAGGACCACCTGAAATCCAGCACCCCCTTGGAAGTGAGCAAACACAGTGTCCCCAACACAGCCCTACCCAGCTCCTGACTGCAGACCCCTGCACTCTCTGGGGGCTCCAAGCCCTTTTTTTGGGGCCACTTAATAGCTTTTTGGGAAACTTCACTGCTGATGACATCAGCAAAGGGAAGCAGGCACAGAGCCCAGTGCTGGGGATACACTGCACAGCTGGGAATGCTGGGTTTGGAGTCAGGGAGACTTGGGATTGGTGGGGAAGGCACTGACCACACATCCCCTTTCCCTTCCCTTCCCAGCCCCTGGGGTTTTTACTGCTGAAGCTTTTCCTGCTCTCCTCCCTCCCAAAATATGGCTCCGAATCCATCAGGATCCGTCCCTTCCTTCTGGGAGACACAGGTCCCACTTGGAATGCTCTTGCTCTGGCCACTGCATCCATCCCTCCCCTCCCAAAATCCCGCTTACCTCCTCTGCTGCCGATAGCCTGACAGCTCCAGGAGGGATTTCCGAGGGAATGACCGAAAGAGTTTCTGCACCTGCTGTTTCCATGACAGCAGCCGCTTCTTCTGGATCTCTGTAAACGCCTGCCCCCCAAAAAAGAGAGAGAAAAAGAGGAACTGAATGAATATTTGTCTGGACAAAGGGAGCAGGGATGTCTGTGTGGGTAAAGAAGAGCAGCTGGAGCTGGCCATCAACAAGTCCAGAGGGAAACTCTGGTCTCTCCCAAGGATTTACTCATCTCAGGTGGAGAAAACCCTCCAGCAGCATTCCCTGTGTCCCAGAGTGATAGCCTGGCTCTGCCCCAAGGCTGCCAGCCCTTCTGGCAGAACAGGGGTTTGAGGGTGGGTCCTGATGGGTGGTGAAATTTGTCACTTGGACACGGCTCTAGAAACGCTGCCAAGGTGGGAAAAGCTGGGATTTGGAAAGCTGATCTGCCCTGTGGCATCCTGCATCCCATCCTCCTTGTCAGGGCTGGGCAGAGCTTGGCTCTGATCCTGCCCCACAGTCTCCATGGGAGGCGACCCGGGGTGAGCCCTGTCACCCACCCAGGCTCCCTGCAAAGGTCACCCTGGCAGGGGATAGACCTGATCCCAGAGCTCCAGGCAGGAGGTGTGGGTGACAGGGACACCCACGTGCCACCACTGCTAACTTTAGACCCCCAAGGTCTCTGTGCTGCCAGTGGAGAGGAGTGGGGGTCTCCAGAGGACATTCTGGAGGCTAATTAGTGCCTGACTTGATTGCTCCGAACCACCCTCTGGAGGAGATGCTCTCTCCCGGTGCTGCTTATGCCAGAGCCAAAGCAGAAGGTGGTCCTGGGACACGGGCTGGCACTGGTGGGAAAAGTGCAGGCGCTCTGGGAAAAGCTCCATGTCCTCCTGGCTCTGTTCTCCAGCCCCCACCACCTCTGCTCCCCCAGCGTGTGATCTCCTCTCGATCCCTGCCATATGGGCAGGTGATGGAAGCAGCTTGTTCTTCCAGGTATGGCCAGCGTGGGTGGGAAACGCTGCAGGACACCAGGGACACCAGCCATCCCTCCCTGCCACAGGGCAGGAGCGTGCCAGAGCCCTGTGGCACAGCCTGGGCCATCCCGAGCCATCCTTTGGCCGAGGCAGATCTGCCGGGAGCAGGAACAGATGTAAAAATCCCTGTTGCAAAATCCCAACGTGTCGCAAAACGGGAGGAGGCAACGCCAAGGGATCGCCGGGTCTGTCTGATGGAAACCGCCCGCATGCTCATCCCGGGATTCTTCCTTTCATCCAGCTGCCGATGGGACTGTCACAAGCCAGATGAACTTCCCAGCTCCAGGTCTTGGGAATTAAGTGAGCGTGGGGGCGGGGGGAAGCAACATTTCCATGCACCACGTCGGAGCTACCGCCCGCTCCAGCCCTGTTCTGTCAGAATTACTATTAATACCCCCCAAAAATATTTGTGTTAGAAACCGAGGGGTTTATATAAACAGACACTTTGGAAACAGTTCCTAAGTGATGGGAACAACAGTTTGAGACGATCCCTCAACGACTCACCTCGTGGATTAGACATTTGTCTATGAGCTGTAAATAGGAACTTATATTCTCTTCGTCGGGTCGGGAAACTAAAAGTTGCGTGCAGACTGGAAAAAAGAGAGAGAAGAGAAGGGAAATGGGGATGGGGACACCCAGATGGGATCCAGGGTAGTCCAACAAAAGCCTTGAACATCCCGTTTCCCTTGTAACCACAGGCAGGTTTTCTCATCAGCGAGAAAAAACGTCCTTCCCCAATTCCTGCTGTGCCGTCCTATATTTAGGGATGGATTTTGTTCTCTGTTATGAAGGTGTAAATCCAGAGTAACACCACTGGAGTCCCCAAAATTAGATCTGAGCAACTCAGGGGCACAGGATTATTCCCTATTCCTAGGCAAGAGAGCTCCTGCTCCTGTGGTTAAAGTCTGCCCTCGCTGCACACAGATTCCCACCTTTCCTGGAAGATTTTAACCTCTTTTGGAACTAGTGCCATAAAAGCAAGTGGGAATGAGCTCACAGAGGAATGAGTTCCTCCTGTCATAACCCCTGGGCAGGGATGCCTTGCAGCCCGGGAAGACACCTCGTCCTGGCAGGGCTTGTGCCACACTTTGGCACTTGTCACGGGAATAAAATGGGGCCAAGAGCCCTGTGTTTGGCTGTGCCTGCAGGGAATCACATGGCTGCTCTCCATGTCAGACCCGGGGCAGGCAGCCTGTCCCACCACTGCCCCTCCCCAAAAATCACAGCCCTCAGCTCTTACCACAGCATGAAGGGACCTCAAAAAATCCTCACCCCTTGGGACAGGGACTTGCAGGAGCTCAGGGAAAGGCGGTTGCCAGCGCTGCCACCACACACCCGCCCCCACCCCAAAGCAGCCCTCCCCAGTGACAAGTGACAAGTGGCCCCTGACATGTAGCAGCCGCTCACCTTTCCCCATCACTCGGGTGAACTGTCCAGGCAGGTCACCCTCGGGCAGAGGGGCCCCCCCTGACTCGCCCTCACACCCCGGCAAGTGGTGCTGCTGCATCCCGCCCGCGGCAGAGTCCTTGCAGTCGGAGCTCTGGCCGTCGGAGCCCAGCAGGGAGGAGGGGTGGTGCGACTCCGCGTCCCGGCTGTGCTCCTCCGTGCTCGAGTTCTGGGAAGAGTAGGCTTTGATGGGGGTGAGGATCATTTGGTGTAGTTCCTGCAGCGGGACACGCAAGTTGCCACCTTCCAGGATGTCCTGCGGGTTCAAGAGAAGAGGGTTTGTCTCTGCAGGGACAGTGGGATGCCAGATACGAACCAGACCTTGATTGTGACCCCCCTGAGAATCCCTCCAGGATCCTGCTGCATTCCCCAGTCAACAGCTATATTTAATTCCCTAAGTCTTTCCCTTAGACCAGGAGAGTGTGGAGCTGCTGCAGGGACTGTGTCTGATTATCCATGGATGTGTTCAGACCTGAATCCCTAGAGATAAACATGACTTTTCAATTATTGGAACCCAAACCCAGCAACAGTCCTGTTTCAGTTTCCAAAGTTCCCAGGAAGATGGCAACTCCATGAGAGCAACTAAGCCTGGGAGATTTTAATGCCCAGACCAGCAATTATCTTCCTCCTTTCCCTTCCCTTCCGTCAGTCCCACAATCACAACATTTCAGCTCCATTTCATTGGAACTTCATTTATTAAGGTGGGCTTGTCTCCAGTTTCCAGCATTGCCTTCAAGCCTGGCTCCCCATGAACTGTTCTGCCCCAAAACTGCTTGCCATGGCATCCTCATGCTCTGGGATCATCTCAGAGCCCGGGACTATGCTGGGATGCAGAGGCCAGAGAAATGGGATCACCCCTGACCACACTGGGATGGGCTGGGGGAGTGGATGCAGAAGGGACCAGGAGGGTTTCAACCGGAGCAGGTGGATTGTGGTCAGATACAGAAGGGGAAACCATGAGGCTGCAGGTGAACTGAAATCCCTACAGGAAAAACATTCAGCTTGGAGATCCTGGGGCAGGTCCACCCAGGAAGGAGACAATTCGGGTGCACCCCAGCCTTGCTCTTGGTGTGGATCAAGAACTCCCTTTCTACTGTCAGATCCTCATCCCATTGATGGGAAATAAATGCATTTTGTTTTTATGTAATGGAGCCTGGAACAGCTCATTGCAGGCTCCTGCACAGTCTGGTTCATGGGACACTGTTTGGAAAGAGGAAGCTCTTGGGGCGAGTCCTGGATGTCCTGAGGGAAGGGACACTAAGTGGGTAACGGGATTTTGGCGTGTAAGCCCCAAAATGGTTGTTCATCCTAATTCCAGCTTGCTCCACTTCTCTCAAAGATATGATGTCAGCCTGCTGGGCTGTTTTTTGGGAAAAACTCCTGCTCTGCTAACCAGCAGAGAGGGGTGGAGCAGCTCTTTCCAAGAAAGCAGCAATCTTTAGCAGCGAGACACTGCCCAAAAACATCAAGTCCCACACATGCTCTTGTTTAGCAAAAAACTGGACGGGAAGCCTGGGACATCTCCTCCTAGGGAAAGCAGCTCCCAGGCAGCTCTGAGCCCCAGCAAAGGGGGACAAGGTCAGAGCCCCACAGTCCAAACAGTCCAAATCTGGAGGGCCCAGATCTGGTCCCTGCCACGGGGATTTCACGGCGTGCGTGGCTGCCGTGTCAGCCCGGCCGGGCTCCAGCTCCCGCACCGCTCAATCAATCCCATATTTCAAAATCCCGGTGGAGAAGCGGGGGAAGAGGCTGTGCAACCGCCTGGAAAACAAAGTGCTGCAGCCAGAGGGCTGGCTCTTGGATTTAATAGTCATTATTAATAACGGAGGTAAATATGGCTTTATTAGCTCCTGCCATACTCTGAGTACAAGCCCTTATTATAAATAAATAGTGAAGCAGTGAGCTAAGGAAAACACCAATAAATAGCAACACACCACAGAAGTATTTAAAAGCCCCTAGTGGGAGGCTCTGCAAGTTGCTGTTTGAAGATGGTGCAATTAAATATAATATAATACAGCGATAATAAATAGGGGAGAGGTTGGGTGAGCTGCTCCCAGCAAGGCTGTGGTGCTGCTGCTTCCCTACAGCTCTCTCTGCAGGGTTTAAGCTTCTGTGGAGGTGACAAAGAAGTTTTTATTTGTTTTCCTTGGAAATTTAAGATGTTGTCTGGGCACAACTTGGGTGTCTGGTGTTTTATCTGGGGACAGGTTGCCCATATGACATTCCAGGAAAGCTCAGGTCTTTCTGAACATCCTGGAGCTGGCCAGGGCTACAGGGCAAATCCATTCCAGCTCCATGAGTGTCGGAGATGGATTAGGACCCACTCTGCAAAACACAGCTTGGAGGAACCTGGTCTAGTGGAAGGTGTCCCTGCCCATGGCAGGGAGTTGGAATGAGATGGTCTTAAAGGTCCCTTCCAACCCAAACCATTCAGTGATCCTGTGAAATAAAACCTGCATCTGGTACAGGAGTGTTTGAGACACAGTTCATATTGTGGTCAAGCCAACACCAGGTTTCCCTGCAAAAGATCCCCACAACACGCGAAACCAAAGAGTGCTTCACCCCAGAATTAACTTCTGGCTTCTTAAAAACCACAAGAAATACGAAAATGCTTGTGATTACTTACCCTTTCTAGAGATTTGAGCAGGTTTTGTCTTTCTTTTAGCTTTTGGATACTGATGACTATTTTGTGTCTTGCGCCTTTGGTAACATTCTGTAAAAAACAGCCCAACACTCGGCATCAACATTCCACAGGACAGCTGGGTCCACCCAAACCCTTCCTCCCCTATTTGAAAAGGTCTGCTAGAAATTAATCAAATTTATGAGTGCAGGGATTCGTGGGGGACACAGAAAATCACTCAAGAGACCTGCTGAAGATGGAGGTTTCCAGCTAGTCTGTCCCTCCCCGTACACCTCCCACAGGGAGAGGGAAGGTGCTGCCCGGCCCTCTTCATCCCAAGGATAACACAGAGGTGAACCTGAAAGCAGGGAGGGTTGGAACTAGATGACCTCTAAGGTCACTTCCAACCCAAACCATTCTGTTATTCTATGGTTCTGCGACATTTTCAAAGGCAATGTGCCCCACTGACTTTAAAGCAGTTGGCCACTGCAGATTGCGCCCCTTAAACCTAATCCCGAGTGGGAAAAAAGCACAGCTCCCAGTGAAGGGACTTTCATGCTGCTGCAGTAAGAACATGCAAGGTCTTTTTCAGGTACAATGTGGGGTTGTTTTTGTGGGTTTTTTTTCATTCCCCAAACTCGAAATTTTACTTTTCCTGTTTGCTTCCCGACCCCCTGTGGGGCCGAACGCCTTCCGCGGGAAGACACAGAAAGGGAAACTGGGAGAGTCTCATCCCCCAGGAGAGGAGGGACGTACCTGTGCCTCGAGCTGGCATTCGGTGAGGGCCATCATCTCCTCGTAGGTCATCTGGGAGAAGAGGGCGGCGTATTTGTGCAGCCGGAGGCTCTTGAGCCAGGCCGGGACATCTGGAGCGCAAAGGAAAGCACAGGAGAGCTCCGCTGAGTTTGTGGCACTGCGCAACCGCGAGCAACAGCATCAACAACACGAGGGGCTGAGCCGGTGCCACCCACTGTCCCAGCGGGGCTTTGGACACCTCAGTGAGCTCCACGGACCTTTGGGAGGGACATGGTGATATGGGTGTGGATATGGGTGTGAGGAGGAACCAGCCCCTGATGAGGACACATCCTCAGAGGTTGGGTTTCTGTGGGCGAGCCACTGGGATTCAGCCCGTGTGGAGCTGGCATGGTGTCACTGCACGCCAGGCTCCCCGCTGCCCCTTTCCCAGGAACGTGGGAGCAGATGGAGTTCCTGGTGTGGTTGAGCTTAGGATGAGCAAAGGGATGTTTTGCAGGTGGCAGGCGCTGATTTATGGCGTGAGGGAAGATGGCGTGTGCTGAAAATGGAACTGGCTGCTTAGAGAGAAACAAAGGGATGGATTTTGGATGGAAAAACAGTGTGCCACCAAAGATGGTCCCACAGCCTGTTTCAAAGGGTCACTTGGGGCCTCAAAACGCACCGACTGGAATGACTTCTTCCTTCCCAGTTGTTACCTGCAGTGTGGCACCCCTGTGCCTGGCTGGATGGGTACCCAAAAAATACTTTTGTCCTCCTGACATCAATGTGGTTTCACGGGGAGAGACCTGCGAGGGGAATCCCTCCCCTGTGACATGCAAAACCCCACCAGACTCCACGATGGGGTGTCCTCCATGGAGAAGGCAATGAATGTGACAGCAAGCAGCTCCTCAGGAGTTTGCAGATTTGGGGAGGTCTGGGGTCTGAACCTCCCCAGCTCATGCTCTGCTCCCAGCAAGACCCTTGTCCACAGTTCTTGTCCCCTTCCCCACCAGTGAGACACCTGGGAGCCCCATCTCCGGGTGCAGTAACAATGACAAACCACTGTTTCAGCCCCAAACCCTGCACCTTGAATGGAGAGAGCAGGTGGAGGCTCAGGAAATGTCTCTCTTGTGCCTAAATACCAGTTAGCAACAGCTCCCTGCTCTTTGGTTTGAGGCTGCCTCCATGGGGTTCATCCACGACCTCTTCCTGAACCAAGACCTCGTCACTGGCAGGGACAGGGCAGGAGGGAGCCTTGGTTTGGTCCCCTGAGGCAATTTGTGCATCTGCCAGAAGTCTCCTGCTGCCTGGGCTGAGCCCAAACTCCACTCCCATGCAAGCAGAGGATGCAAAAGACCCCAAAATGCTGCATTTTGCTCACACTCTCCATCCCCTGGCACACACAGGATTCACATGTCAATGAAACTCCTCAAATGCTGCACAGCAGGAGATCAACCCCACACCAAACACAAGGGTAAGGCAGTTAGTGAGCAGGGATGGGCTGAAATTCACTGTTTTCCAAAAGTTGTGAAATGCAATGGTCCCACATTCTGCTACCAGCAGCCTCTTTAACTGATTTCTGTTTAAAAAAATTGAAAAAATTCTAGCAGAAAACCCCGATTCCAGCACAGTTTCCAATCTCAACTTCATTTTAACATAAAAAAACCATTCCAGTGACAACACATTAAAAGGATCCTTGATCCCGTGTCCTCTGGGGACATCTGCCTTTCCACATGTCTGTGCTGATGGCAAAGCCCACAGGGGTACTTCCAGAAGAGAAATGCAATTTTATATAGATGTTAAACTCTGCAGGAAACCGGTTTCCAACCTTTGCAGGGGGTCAGAGCACAGAAGCAGCTCCATCCCTTTGCATCAGCCTCCCTGGATCATGTCCCTTTTGGGGAGCTGTGACAGTCCCAGAGCTCCCCCAGAGCCAGCAGAGCCAGCAATCCTGGGAGTGGACTGGGGAGAAGGAACACACAGCACACAGAGGGATGACAGTGGGGATTCTCCCCATCCCACAGGGAAGGAAGAGGCAACCAGGATCTGCCAGGAAATCTAAGGTGACCCCAGAGTCCTTGGAAAGTCAAACTTCCCAACTCCAGGCATGGGTGAGCCACCTGCCCACGGAGCTCCTCTGGAATCAGCAATTACCAGGAGCTGATTGCAAAGTCATGGCACGGCCATCAGGAAATTTAGAAGGAAAACAATTCACACACAGCACATCTTCAGCAGTGCCCTCCTGGCACACCATGGATACACTCCCAGCAAAAACTCCCAGCTCTACACAAACCCTCCTCCCCGCTGTGCCCCCCAGGAATCACTGGAATGATTTGGATTGGAAGGGACCTTAAAGATCATCTCATTCCAACCCCCTGCCATGGGCAGGGACATGGGAAGGGATGGAGAGATAGGTCCACAGGGAACCAAGTGTCTGCATCTACCCCTGGAGAAACCAGGGGCCAGGAGAAAGCTCCCTTGAGCACAAAGATGGGTGGAAAGAAACAGGTGGCATGAGGGCATAAAGATGGGTAGAAAGGACAGAAACAGTGACATTAAGGGAGAAGAACTGCTAAGCCATGTCAGATGAGGGTCTGGATTCCCCACATTCCAGATCCCATGGGTCTGCATCCTCCTGGATGCCCTGGAAGGTGCTGAAGAAGGAACAAGCTGACCAGCAGCGGGGTGACACCAAGCCACGAGAGCCTGCAGGCGCTCGGGGAGCCGTGGCTGCGATTCAGAGAAGGGACTTGGCAAAGGGAGCAGCTGCTCTGGGTGGATGCAAGCCCATAAAAATGCACAAAGTTGTGCATTTCTGCAGGAACAAGAAACGGCACGATCCGAGTGCAGGGAACGGGCAGTCCCTGTTTTTTCCCTCAGGAAAAGCTGCGGGGATACAACGGATCATACGCAGCCCTCGATGCTTTGTTATTTGAGCACGATGAGCTACCCAGCCACAGGAATTCTGTCTGTAGGCAAACAAGCCTCTGCTCTGCTCCAGAGTCCAGTTCTGGCCAACACACCTTCAATAAAATACAGACTTGTTGGAAAAGAGCCCGGTGGAGAGAAGAAAGGACAACCCCAGGTTTAGAAAACAACATCTGGGAAGAAACTGGAATTGTTCAGCCCGAAGAAAACACAGCAGAATGGGGAGGACATGGCAGGCACAGACACCAGAGGCTGTGGACATCTGTGGTGCATGTCCCTGGACAGTGGGACAAAAGCCATTTGGCTGCCTAAGCAATGGGGGAATTGGGTTGGGATGTCTGGGAAGGGATGGCCCGAGGAAGGGCAGCCATATCCCAGCTGCCTGCAGTGGGATGTCTTAATATGTGGAGCTGATTTACTGGATTATTGCTTCTGGACAGCCTTTGGCTTCTGCAGACTTGGCCACATGGATTGATTCCATGGCACTGGGAAGTTTCTATCCATGCAGGTCCTGGAGCTGCAGCTGTGGATCACAGGGAGCCCAGCTCCCCGTGGTCTCCTCTCCAGCTCCATCAGCAGAAACCTGGGGAAACGAAGTGTTAAACAGCCCCCTCTGCACCACTTGCTCCCAAAAAGGGTCTCCCAAGTCTGCCAGGACCTGACCTGCCTCCATCACATCCCTTGGAACCACGGGGGCGTTTTCATGCGTTTATTTCATGCACATCAAAGCCATCCAGAGCCAAGCCAAATGCAGCCCCACATCACACAGAGTTACACACATCTCAATTTGTCTGCAATTAGACTGAAATCAGACCTTGTGACTATTAAAAAATACCATTATTTCCTTATTCTGACACACCATTGGCCTTCACACAGTTGAGCTGCTTTGCATGAATGCAAATTGGAGTTGTTTAAATCAGCCTGAGAGCTGCAGGGTTGTTTTCCCTGCTCCCAGGAACTCACAGTCCGTGTGTTTGCCCAGTTTTTATCTGTTTATTCCTCCTCAGCCTGAAGTTTGCTCTCTTCTATGACTGTAGCAGTAGGGTTTCATTTCTGCCTTGTTTACCAACAGAATCACACATATTTACTGCCAAAAATCTCTGTGAAATGCAGGTATAATGGGACAACCGACCAAAATCAGTTTAGAACTGACAGACACAGGTTAAATTCACTGCAAACCAGTATCCCAAGCCAAAACTTCCCCAAATCCTTGCTGGGTACCAAACACTGCAATGGCAAATCACACGTGGCTTGCTAAGCTCACTCTAAACTATTTTTCACTGTAATAATCAAAAAAGAAAAAAGAGAGAGAGGAAAAAAAAAAAAAGAGCACCACTGGCAGCCAAAAGCCACAGGCTATGGAAAAATTCCAGCTTTTTGGAAAGCTGGCAGCTCGCGGGGTTTTGGGGCAAAACCAGCCCACTGGCACCCCAAGTGCAAGACGTCAGATAGGGACCAGCTGCTGCTTCAAAGAAAACCTAACTGGTTCTCCTGATCCTGAAACTCCTAAGCCGGGAAGAAAGGCCGGAAGGCCCCGTTTGGTTACGGGGATTCTCTCCCAAAAGCGCCGTCCCAGCCCAGCGCTGCCGGGAAAGCGGCTCTGCCCTCCTGCCTCTGGCTGCTGGGGGGGTCGGGGTCTGGTTTTGCACTCACCTTTCATCCCACTCCCTTCCTCCTGGAATGTGTTACGAGCGGAAGGCTGATCTTCTAAATGTTCACTCCCACCACTTCCCGAAGAGGCTACACTGCTTTGTGGAGACAGGGGGGCATGATCGGAAGGGATGCACTGGGGTCCTCTAGCCCGTAAGTCCTCATGAGACATCCATCCATGTCCTAGAGGCTGGTTTGGCACATTCATGGGTGGGGTAAGGGACACAGAGCGTTTCAAAGGGCTGTGGTGTGTCTGGCCTGAGAGAACTGAAAAAAAAAAAAAAAAAATAAAATCAAAGAAGTTATTCCCCCCTCGCGGCCCGGGATGCAGCAGAGTCCCCCGACAAAAAGTAAAAATAATCAAATGAAATCATAAAATGTGTGGTGGTGGNAGCTTTGCCTCCCGGGAAGCAGAAAGGATGGGAACACCTGCAAGGAGATGGGGTTGCACGAGCTGTGTGGGGCTGCTTAATGGCAGGTGCTGCGTGGACTGCAGCTCTAGGGAGAAAAAATCAGCTCTGCAGCATAAAAATCCCCAGGTTGGGGGACCCAGGGGAAGCATCTCTGTCTCTCCCTTTGGATTAGGGCTTGGCTTGTGCCCTGAAACATGAACATTTACAGATCTGCCAAAGTCGTTGTGGGGGTACTTCTCATCCATAGGAATGTCTAAGCCTTGTTGAGTCCTACTAAAATCACACAATCATGGAATGGTTTTGGTTGGAAGGGACCTTAAAGATCATCTCATTCCAACCACTACCACGGGCAGGGACACATTCCACTAGCCCAGGTTGCTCCAAGTCCAGTCCAAACTGGTCTTGGACACTTCCAGGGATCCAGGGACAGCCACAGTTTCTCTGGGCAACCTGTGCCAGGGCCTCACCACCCTCACAGCCAAGAATTCCTTCCCAATATCCAACCTAACCCTGTCCTCTGGCAGTTTAAAGCCACTCCCCCTTGTCCTGTCCCTCCAGGTCCTCTCCAGCTCTCCTGGAGCCCCTTTAGGCACAGGAAGGAGCTCCAAGGTCTCCCTGGAGCCTTCCCTTCTCCAGGCTGAAGAATCTGGCACTTGGCTGAGCTCCCATCAGCAGTGAGAACATCCCAGCTCAGCTCCCCTTCAGGTGCTCTTCCAACCATGTGCCTTTTCACTTTCTACAAGACCAACCACCCAAAACAATGGTGAAGACAGACCCCTGACAGTGAGGTGAGGCTGAATCCCCTTCAAAAAATAATCTTCGGATTTGCTTTTCCTTCCCAGTTGCATATGGGTTTTGTATTTCCTGGCTGGAGGTTTGATACTACCCAGTTCAATTTATTTTTAACAAATAACTTTGATAGCACAAGAGAGATGGACCAACTCCTGTGATCTGGAGTTATTTTTTGAGAAAGGCTTTACAATGGGTAGGTCTTTACTTGCCTTTCATTCAAGCACAGAAATATGTCTTAAGTAGGCTAAAGTTTATTAAATAAACCCCAAATCATAGATTCCCTGACACTTTTTGGTGTCAACCAAAAAACCAGGTTTTTAAGTGCAATTTTTACTGAAAGGTCTCCATTTTTCCACTGTTCCTCTTCCATACTGCCACATTCATTTTTAGTTCTCTCCTTAAAATCTGAGAATCTTTTTCTGGGGTCTGTTGGGTAGTAGGGGTAAGACACTGTATTTAGAGGGAAAGATCATAAAATGGTTTGGATTGGAAGGGACCTTAAAGGCCATCTTAAAGACCAAGGGCAGGGGCACCTTCCACTAGACCAGGTTTCTCCAAGTCCTGTCCAACCTGGCCTTGTTGGACCAGGAACCATCTTTGTTTCCAGTGGGAAACACATGAAAAGACTGAAAAACATATGAAAAGATTGCTCTGTTTGCTTAACAAAATTCAGATTCCATCACTCACAGTCACTAAACTGCTGGTTAAACCATAAATGCTGTTAGTATAACATAATGCATGGATTTAGGATGGAAACTAGGGGAAATTTCCCTGCCCCAGGGAAATCTGAGGGCACAGGGGTTCAAATGACTTTTCAGCCCATGCAAAACAGAAGCAAGAACTTTTTTTTGCAGTTTTTCTTTCCAAATCAAATTTCTAAACTGTACAAAACCCTGGGGGAAATCCATTGTTCTCGTGGCTTTTCCTCCTAAAGCATTAAAGCCCTAAAGCTCCTTAATCCCCTTTTTTGCATTTACAGGAGTTCACCAAAACCACTCGGGCTCCTCCACATGTTATTATTTAATATAAACGAGTCTTGGTGGAAAACCCCCCAGCCAGGTGCACTGTGCTGTAAAAGTTAAGCCAGGCTTAATTCCCAGCTCAAGCCTGGGGGGAAAACCCACCATCAAAGCCATCCCTGTTGACCAGGAGTGGGATGGAAATGAGGGACTGGTGGGGTTATAAAAGGAGAGGGGGAGAGAAACACTGGAGCACATTTGCTTTTATTAAGCACCTCTAAAAAGCAGCTGGTGCCAAAGGCAGCTGATGGGTGAGGCCAAAACCCTACAGATTTCTGCAATATCCAAATAATTCCTATTTCTGAAAGGGTTTTCTTGTACCAGCACAGAACACTGAGTCTGCAGGGAAGCACAGGGATGGCTTGTGGGGAAGAATTTGTTCCCTTCCCCTTAAATAACTATAGGAACATCTTCCACAAATCTCCTGGCAGAAAAGGAGATCCTGAGATGGCTTTCAGAACAGTGTTATGCTTCCCAAAGTTGTGATGTGATGCATCCTGATGGGGGAATAGCTGGATTTAAGAAGGTCTTGGCCAAGCTATTTTAGCTCTTGGCTTTGCAATTGTAACCCTAAAAGCAGCACCACAACAGGTCTCTGTAGATGTCATATCACCCTCCCAGCAGAAGAATACATTTAGCATTAAAAAAAAAAATAAAATAGGGGGGAATTATAGGGTAAAAAAATGGGTAAATTGGGTGAAATGCATCACCAGGGCTGAGCATCACACCCACACCGCTCAGGGCCCCCGAGCAGTGCTTACACCACCCTCTCCCCACCAAAACCCTGCAAACAAGGGGATATTTTTGTCTCAAATCCAGCCCAGATTCCTTCCTGAGCAGCAATAACCCTGCAAACTGCTGCTCTTCCATCTTTAATTTTATGTCTCCTAATTAGAAACCAGCGTTGGCTGGAAGAGAAATAACGAACTCCACAGGATGGACAGGGACAAACCAGAAACCATCCAGCACAACGGGAAAAAACAGTTCCACAGCTCTCCCTGCATCCAATAGAACATGTTCTACTAAGCCAAATTTTTACTGAGCTTTGAGTCAATCCACACAACTTCCCGAGATGCAGCAGGGATAATCCCTCTGCAAAGGATGCTGCAAGTCACCAGCTCTTTGAAACCACCCCCAGCAACTCCACAAGGGATTATTTAAGAGCTCTTAGCACTGGCCTTAGGCTCCACTTCTCTGTAACCTGTTTCCATCAGCACTCATCCTTAAAAACGCTGAGAATCCTGGGATGGCACCTGCCAGGTGTGCACACCCTTCTCCCTCTTTGAATTTGAAACCCTCAGAAGGAGGATTAATAAAAGCCCATTTTTATTAATGCTGCTGCTTGTGGTCACGGCTTCAGTTTCTTGAAATGGAGGATGCAGCCAATTATCTTCGAAGTATCAGTTTAGTGGACAGGAGCCCCTGCTTTTGACCCTCTTGTCTGCTTTTTGGATGGTCCAAGGTGAATCCAGGGCTGCTCCTGCTAAAATAAATGCTCCATGTGGGATTTAACTCCAGCAGAAGCAAACCACGTGTGACTTTATCGCCTCACATTCAATCCTCCTTTCTTTTATTGCAAAAATATTGAGCTTTAATTCAAAAAGGAAATGTAATATATTCTTCTGGGGCAAGATAAGCTCCCAGGAGGTGGCTGGACACGCCTGCCTTTCCGAGTGCTGCGGGCCGGGCGAACAAAGAGCGGAAAGCACCGCTCCGGAGGGCAATCCATGCTGGCACACGGATACCCCACGGCTGGTAAGTGTGCCCCACTTCTGCTGCAGAAGTGCTTTCCTGCTGTTCAGGTGGTGCAAGAGCCCTGCAAGGTCCAGCTGCTTCCAGAGAGGGACAGGAGCCGGAGCAGATCGTGGTCCTCCCTGGGATAAGCAGGTTGGTGTTGCCTCTTCGCTCATCCTGCACCAGACCTTGTTTCCTTGCAAGGAATGTCTCTGTGACCTCCAGATCATGCTCAGCTTAATATTCCCAGGTTAAAAAAATCAAGAGGATGGAGAAGGAGGGATGGGAACAACGCATTAGTTCCCCACGGCAGACGGTGGCTGCAGAGCATGGAGCAGCTGGGAGCATCCCTGTGGGATCTCCAGGACCTTCCCAGGCAAATCCAGCTTTATCCCAGACCAAACCCTGGCTGTGCTGGCAGGCACAACA